>CM046472.1:28543722-28848803 GCA_025506415.1 Flaveria robusta
ATCCTAGAACATGTTCGTTTGTTGCATCATCGTCTCTGATCATCAGCGCCCTCGTGCTCTTCGCTTTTTGCGATTTGGGATTTTGCAGAGTTGAACGCAATCTCATCAACCTAGGTGCTATTCGTGATATTGCCCCAAACGAAATCCACTTGGAATTGGAAACCCTCGCTCGATTCGCCCTCCAACAACACAACAAAAACCAGGTCATCCTAATTTCAGTTTTATTTTCGCCTAATCACATGAAATAGCAACCTACCTTGTTAAATGGAAACAAATTATATGCAAACTTCATATTCATCTAATCATAATAGCTGATAAAGATTGGTGCTTTTTATGGGTTTCTTATTCTGCTCGATTTGATTCATGGCTTTCAAATGTCAAACCTCAAAAGTTGAAGCTTTGATAAAACCTGTAAACCTTAAATAATTTATTTGTTCTCCTATGCAGAAGTCTCTTCTCAAGTTTTCTAGATTGGTAAAGGCGAAAGAGCAGGTGGTTGCTGGTATGATGTACTATTTTACTCTCGAGGCCGCAGATGATGCAGGCAACACTAAAGTATACGAAGCTAAAGTTTGGGTGAAACCTTGGATTAACTTTAAGCAGTTGCAAGATTTCAAGGTTTCCCATGAGCAATCTGTGTAGAAGTTTGTGATCACGACGGTACGCCTGTTCTTTAATGCTCTTATAAACAATAACCGCCTAATTGATGATGAGTTTGCCTATTTGTCTAGGGCCTTATGATGTATTCAATTCATATTTGGTTTATGTAAATAATAAATGTAATATGGAATAACCTAGTTCAGTCAATCTAGATTGTTCTTACTTCTGCATGTGTCATTAGTTGTTGAAGTTGAGTCTGTCCTAAAGTTGTATGATTCTCCCTTGCATTTTCGATGCAGAGCTGGAAATGGGTTGGGTCGAGCAGCATGTCAAAACGGACTATTTATAAGTATGGTTCCGAACAAGTTGGGTCAAGCTGCAGACACTTTCTTTCCTTTCCTTTCCTTGAGTTTTTATAGATAATTAATACGATGATATAACTAAATAAACTTTTGCTTTTACAATGATAATCTTGTGTTTGATATGAAATGTTTTAGGATGCTTAGTGCATTTTTAATACACTTTGGGAATTGAGTGAGTTTTGACCCGTTTAACCCGCTGTTCAAAATAACAAAAATTTGCTTTAAAACAGTTGATGTGATGCACTTTTTATAACCAAGAAAAATCTAACGTATGCGAAGGTTTGAATCGATGGCGTGGGAATCTTTTTTCGTAATCACAGTAGCAGGTCATTTGCATACGTGATAATAAAAAAAACAGTTGATTCATATTTTTAGAAGAGGAAGAGATAACCACAAATGAAAGGGTAAATCATGATAATAAAGTCATATTTTTTTCTAACTCAAAGCAAATGGTCATTTATAGAAGTTATTAAAGAACCATCACATTTATCATATGAAAGTCGATTTTTACACTCAATGATGCATCGTGACTCAGGTGGTAGCGCGTTTTCACATATCTTTTAAATGGCAGTCGATTAAATCATTTATATAACATTATTTTCCAAGTTAAATATGGGTATATATGAAATTTGTGGTAAACTAAAACCTTTTACTATTGGTGGAGATGAATTGAAACCATTGGGTCTGAGGATTTTGCAGGCATAAAGACCAGTCATCTCCAGCACAAATGCATTTTTAGTGAATATCTGGGAAGAACTATCAAGATCAATATCCAGGCAAACATCCACACCATTATCATCCTTGCTCGCGATTTGAAACATAGAATTTGATATTGATCTCCATGTGCTTTGTTTGGAGTAGCAGTCCCTTGTTAGCCTCACCGGAAGCCCATCCCCAACCACCTCGATACACAACGGGGTCCTTGATAGCTGGATTGGAGAGTAATCACCACCATGACTCCATCCAGTCAACCGGTGGCATTCATCGGCAAATATTTGGCTCTTGTAGTCGGACTGTATGCAAAGTCCGGTCAACGGGTGGTATAGGAAAGTATAATTGCTTGATGTTAGTATTGGAACTACATGAAAAAATTGTACATATATCTTATTATTTAAAGATATAACAAGTTATAGGGCTAGGGAGTGGCCTTAATTAGAATAGAATAATTAAGACGCACCTTGTAGTGTTTGGCGAAGAAGATTCAATTTCCCGTTGAAATGGGGGTTTCTGAGGCGGGTCCAATTGGTATCAAGAAGCCCATATTGTTCATCCATATTTTGGACCCCTTGTCTAAGGTAATAGCTTCCTGGCAATGCCCACAAAGCCCAATCCAAGTCCATTTCGGCCAAATAAGCCATGTAACAAGGAAGAAAATTGTTGTCCGCCTGGTTTGTGCCCATTAGGTTCACACCGAACTCACTAATAAACAATGGGGCCCGGTGCGGCCCTGTTGTTAGAAACCCAACCTTTTTATTTATGTCACTAGTAACATCATGGCAAATACGGTTCAGCGACAACCCTAGCCATTTGCTTCTTCCACCCGAAAATGAGTATCTATGTGCTTCATATACTAGCTTGTTTGCTAACTCCTCCTCAAGTCCCAAAGGTTTGCTTTTTAGTGCGCTAAAATCTAGATCATAATTTAAACCCGAGATGATAACTAACACGTCAGGGTTAGCTCTGTGGATTTCCCTTGCACCTTCACGAACCCAACGGTACCATTCATTCACCTTTTGACGAGGGCCACGCAGCTCGTTTCGTAAACTCATACCCACCACCTACAATTCAATTTTTTCTTTCTGTTGGTAAATTTCTTTATTACCTAAACAATTTAAAGAATTTTATTCACCAAAAAATTTTAACTTTAGTTGTTATATCACAAAAATAAATTAGAAAATTTACCATGTGATTTTTTCTATAACGTTCTCCCACGATAGACCACCCATTTAACCATTCCCTTGGGTCAAAATATTTATCCCCAAAGAACCCATTCCCATCATTATTAGAGCAGCACCACATTGGTTCGCTCACATGGTTATCGAGCACCACCATGATCCCTAACGACGTGATTGCATTTGTCACTGCCGAAAGCGCATCGACCACCGTAAGAGCCAAAGCCCAACGATTGTACTTCTTGATACCCGTAATTGCGTTCATGAGATTTAAATCACGAAAAGTTTCCTCAACGGTTTTGTTGTTATAACGAGTGAACATATGAGTAGCCCAAGTGAGGCGAACACAATTAAACCCCAATAAACCAATTCGCCGTGTGATATGTTTCACTGGCATTTTGTCTAGCCCCTCAGCTAGCATGGGTTTTAAATGAGCGGGCCAGTTTACACATTTAAACTTGACCCGTTCACCGGTCAACTCATCCACCACCCACCTTGATTTCGTTGATAAAGGGAGGGAGTGGGAATATTTTGTGAAGAAAGAAAGAAATAAAGCTAAGAAAATAAAAAATTCCGTACTTCTTTCCATTGCTGAGATGTGTACTAATTACACGAAAACTTTAGGGTATATAAGGTAATTGTGGATAACTAACAATGTACACTTATGTATGCATGGTGTAAAATCAAGGATGAAAAAAGACAGTAATGGCATATTATACAAAGAGAAAAACAAAATATTTTTATAAAAATAATATAAATCCGGATCATTATCCGTAACTTGGTTGCTGTGTTATGAGATTTGAGTTTGTTACTATGTTTAATGAGCGTCTCATTATATATATTTTTCTTAATTTTCTAATATAAATGAATTTTAGCGGTATTTAAGTAATTTATATAAAATATAATAAAGCTATACATAGTAACACAAATTGTGATTTATATTTTGATATGCTAAAATTATTCAACAATATTTATAACGCCAACAATTTGCCAGTACTTTGCTTAGAAATTGCATGCTCGCGTGTACTAAAAAAATCATTTCGATAGTAATTATTTTGCTATTCAATATAAAAAAAAAAAATAGTTGGATACATTTAAGGTGTATTAAGAATAGAGAAAGGTTTAAATAAAAAGTCCCTTAAACCTAAAAAGTGTAATAAATAGTATCAACCATCAATGTTTTTAATCAATGGTTGAAATCAAATTATATAAAAAAATTTGTTAGATAATTATTTTAAAATGTTGACTTGTGCAAACTCCCCCCAATTATTAAACGTTCATAACTTTTATGTACGATAATTTTTTTTTATAAAAATTACACCATGGAAATAATCATTTTATTTATCTTTAAATTGAGTACAATATTGTTATGTAAAAAGATAATAAATTTTTTTACATTTTAAAGCTCATATCTCGCCGTTGTGTATTTAGTATAGTTCATTGTGTATTTTTGTTAGTTATTGTGTTTTCTAAAATACCATTGTGTTTTTCTAAAATGATGAATTAAAAAAAAAGTTGTGTAATAACATTGCTATGTATCTCTATTATGTAAAACATAATAATAAATTAATAAATAATTAATTTAATACATTAAAAAACAATAAAAAAATAACACAATTTATCAATATGTCTTTTGATCGTCATTATGTTATCTTGAACACTATAAGTTTTAAAAAATATATTGGTGAAATAACATCATTATGTACTTATAATTGTAAAACATAATGATAGATAACAAGTTTATATAAACTTAAAAAACAATGATAAAAATAACACATTATGTTATTTTTAACATCATGAGTTTTGAAAAATACAATAGTGAAAGTATATCATTATATACTTTTAATTATAAAATATAATAATAGATAACAAGTTTATATAATCTATAGAAACAAGGGCAAAAATAACACAAAATGATCTAAAACGTACAAAATGATGAAAAAATATAACAAATTATGTTAAATATATGACACAATGAACTGATATTTGACACAATTAACATACAAGACACGATGAGCTGACGTATTTGACACAATGATCAAATATCCTTCTCTTTATAATAATAGATGAACACATGTCAAACCACAGTTTTTCTTAAACCTTTTAGATTAAAATCTTTTTTACTATAACTCAACCCTTAAATATAAATAAACCTAAATACTCTTCAATTAATTAGGTTTATATTCTAATATTTATCAATGTGTCATCTAATGTTATTTTATATTTTTCAACTACAAGTAATTTACTAAATACATCTTCTGCTTGTAATCAAAGCTCTAGCTTCTAGCTCCGAGCCCCGTATATTCTTATCCAAATTCATAATAAACAATAATGAACATAAAAATCAAGATTTTGATAATAACAACCCTAAATCTAAGCATTGTTTGTATACTTCAAAATCAAGATTTTTTTAAAGTGTGCAGGGTTGGCATATGCTAGAAGGGCCCAAAATCTTTTTTTTTTTTTTTTTTTTTTTTCTATTTAGGTGTCACGTTAATCCATTAACTTATATAAAAATTATAAACTTTCCATTAATTATATGTTATAGAGCAGGTGCAGTAAGTAAAAAATAATAATAATTTTGGAAAGGCTACCAGCAAAACAAACATTTCGTGGAGAACTCATTGAAGATGCATGTCACAATTGAAGGGAATTTATTCATTAAAACAGGGGGGACAATACATGTGTTTAATCGGTTTTCTTTAACCTAAAAAAGAGAGAGGGATCACGGATTCTTTGTTATCAGGTTGATCTTTCACACGTGGCAACGGTTTCCCCGCCAAAAAACATCTGAATAGAGCAATCGATCGTTCTGGTTGTGAAAACGGGGCTTCGTGTGCTGCCCCTTTGATGGTTGCATAAGATAATAAATCACCATACACTTGTGTCCATCCAGCAACCTACCCAAAACCAAACTTGTTTAAGCGCGTTAAACACCTAAAACATAATAATAAAATTAAAATCATAGCCAAAAAAGAAAAAAAGGTGAAACCATTCAAACGGTTTATAGAGGCCGGTTAAAAGTTGGTTAAAGTGTATATAAATGTTTGCAGTCTTTGAAATATAGTAATATATATATATGTAATATGTAATACGTTAAATGATCATAAGCTTACATGTTTAGATCCGTTGCACGACTCACATAAACCACATGCCCATTCTTTTACCACTTCTAACAAGAAGCTAATAATTTACTGAATTAACTAAGAAACCCGTTAAAAGTATAATTATCTTAATCCATACATAGGTGTATCTAAATATAGTAAAACTAGTGGATCGTTTATGTAATAAGTAAAAAGTCAAACTTAGAGTCTAGTATGTGAGTATGCCAAGAACTAAAGTTGTAAACTACCACAAAGGGTATATATATGTGGTTAAGAGTCTGTAAACAATCAGTAACAGGTATTGTTCTTCATCTTCTCTCAAACCATACACAAATTGTTCATATTCAAGTGTACAATCAAGAGCCTGATCGATCCTAAAAGGCCAATAAAAACATCGATGATAATAGTATAATTGAACTAACCTGGTTGTCATGGAACCAAGCCCTGTATGGCAGAGTTGTGGTCAACCCTAATTGCTTAGCCAAGCCATTGACTACCACCCGTGTTCCGATTAAAGGAAGGACCGAGTCTTGATCCCCACTGAAAGAGTTAAATAAAGAGAAATAAAAAGTCTTTTAATGTTTCTGTTACAAAAATGTTTTTTTCCTTCCTTCCAGATTTGTATTAATCTGTTACGTATGTATCACTTTGTCAAACATTGGAACATTTGATTATCTGATAATCATTAAAACATTAAGCAACATAAGCAGATAATATTGCTATCTTTTATATCATGTTTAAATATTATTATTACGATTGATTATCTTTTTTTTTTTCTTAAACAACAATTTCAAGATTTTTCAGGATAACCCTACAAGTACACAATCTAATCTGCATGCTACAAGATATGAGGACTTACACCTGACTTTGATTATTCAAAATGAGGTGATGGTTTTTGAAATGCACATGAAAAGGAGGGCCACTCACCTATAAATAAAAACCCTAATGCCAGACTTGATAAGGGAGGCCAACACAGGAGTCATTGGTTCTTCCATATCACTCACCCCATACTCTAAAATCCTGTAATAAAATAAAAAAGCTTAAGTCCATCAAACTTAGATTAATAGACTTGAATATGATCTTGGGTTCGTGTGATACCCACTACACGGGGCCCATCCACCGACATTCACAAGGCGAGCATTGAGAGCATTTTGAACGTCCTTGCGGTTCAAGTATTTAGTTGTTTCATACTCCACACATACATCTACTTTTGTCTCCGCATTTTGCTGTCAAGAGTGAAAACAAGTAATTTAACTAGGGTCGGTCGAGTTGGGTGAAAAGCGCAATTCCGGGTGAAAATCATATCAGTTGATGAAAATGACAGTAATGTCTAAGAAGATGATTATTTTAACCTGTAACATGATCTGATCGCGCCTGGTAGAAACAGATTTTATTGTCCGAATTATTTCTATCATTTAACATGTATTTGACCAAGATTAGTTGGTATATTTGAAACCACACATTTACTTGGATGGTCTAGCTTGTATAATAATTGGACGGTCTCCACATGCATTATCCCCCGCCCCGTAATTTAAATAATTATTCTCTGAATAGTTACAAACACTATGTCAACTGAATGGAAGTTGGTTAGTCTTTTGCATTTACATACACTCTGAGTGACAATCAACCCATTTGACTCATCAAGTCATTTCCCTTTAACTTAGTCTTTTGCTACCCGCCATATGGACACATTCATAAACAAGAATTAGGAAGTTGGTTACTCACATTTCGATGAAGAGCCTGTGATTGTGAGAAGACATCTGACGTACATACGTTGAGAGTAACATCATACGCGTTAACATATTCACCAATCTCTTTTGAAGCTTGATTTGCAACAAGAGAGCACGTAGGGGTAATAGCATTGAAATTGTCTTGTCTTATTATAGTTGAGAAGTTGCATAGGTTATTAAACATGTCATAGGTATCATCTGATATCAAACCATGAGACCATAGATACTCCCCCCTTGAATTAAAATCGTTATCAAACTCCAATAGTGGATTGCCTATCTACACAGCAAATGCTTAGTTCGATCCATTAAGGGAAAATAATAGGCATTTCAAAAGGAAAAAGAAAAAAGTCAATGAAGTTACTCACTCCAATTCCCTTCAGATTGATTTTGGCTTTTGAGTGAACTATGAGAGTGGCTAGTTGAGGAACATAGTGTCCTGTAGTAGAAATTATAGCATTAGCATGTTGTAAACATTATGCCTTACGAACAGCTTGATTTGTGAAGTCTCATCTCAACTGGTCAAAAGGATAGGAAAACGCCACGAGTGTATTTTTCATACATAACCTACCAAGTTTGTACTGATTTAGCTTTATAATCATATTCAACACATTCATAGTTTATAATATCTTCAAAACATGTCAAAAAGTGTTTGCAAGTGAATCCAATTAATTTGATTTGTTTGAACCAAACCAAGTTTGACCCATTAGAAAACCCACCCATTTTACTGCCTTTAGGTAGTGCTCCCTATGCCAGAGATATATCACTCCTCTTTTAATGAAAGACTAACTTGTACACATAGTGAAGTTGCTCGACTAATGATCTAAAATAATCCTCGATAAGCAGTAATTCACACAAAATGACATCTAAGGATGTGTATGGTATTGCAGTAATTCACACAAAATGACACAAAATGACATCTAAGCAGTAATTTTTTTGAATCCAACATGCAAGGTGAAATGAACAGTTTAATAAAGAACAACTAACGTACTTCACCCTAAAATACAAAGATAAGAATAAGCTTTTTCTTTGTCAAAAAGCGCTTATGATCTATTTCTATGAAAATGTAATGTAATTAGCAGGCATGCATCATATACATATATAGGGTAAGTTTATCAGATGATTAATCAATTTAAAAGCTCATTGCATGCATATATTACCTGCATAACTTTCACCCGTGATATAAAAGTCTCTGTTCTGGTATTCTGGATATTTCTCAAACCATTTCTCAAGAAACACAAGATTGTCCCCAGCTAAAAATAAATATTAATTTAGAATGTAACAAAAGCAATGAAATATAAGAAAGAATCATCATATACAAATATTCAACCATAACGAAAGAAAAGAATGATAGTATTCAAAAGAAGCTAGAAAAGAACAACCTGTAAAGATATCATTTACAGATGTATAAAAGGATTTATCAAGAGAATAAGAGAAGCCCACTCCTGCGGGGTGTGTCCAAATACAACATATTTGCCTCTGTCAAAAGGGATATATAGTGATTATCATTTTGAAACAGCAATATCCAAATCAATATCATCATCAATGATTTAGGGCAAGAATGTGTAAACATGTAATGGGTATGAATTGAATAAAAAGAGATGGAGTATATATGTATGTGTGTGTAACTCAACTCCTACCTTTATTCCAACTATAATCATTTACGAACAAAAGATCACCCTTTGGTTTGAAAGGGCCATGCTCAACAAAAGCCCCTTCTCCAACAGACGAACAACCGGGCCCTGCAAATCGAAAATCAATAAAAGGATGGATGATTTGTCAATTGAGCGAGAGAAGAATAATAACATGAACATGAATATGAATATGAATATGATAATAACCTCCGTTTAGCCAGAGCACGAGGGGTTTGGAAGAGGGGTCGGATTGGGCTTCGACGAAATAGTAGAATAGAAATCTGTGAGAGAGAGAGTGTTGGGCATCATCCACGGCCACGGGGATATAACCGCCGAATTGCTTGAAACTCACCGCCGGTTGCCCAGGTAACTGAACTACCTCCTCCACCTTCAAACAGCAACAACATCTATGCATATAATAATAATATTATTATTATCATCATCATCATCCCGTACGTTAGTTTTGCAAACAGATCAGATGCCATGATTATGATTAAGATACAAACTCAGTTTGACAATGATGGATGGATGGATGGATGGATGGATGATGATTCACACATGTAATGTAATTAATAATTAATCAGCGCAGGTATCAAAATATAAATATCATTCACATTAACTGGTATTTACGTGTTCTTCGACTATAACATTAACTAGTAATTACGCCATACAACACAAATCATGCATATTGTTAAACAAAAACGACTAGCATTATATTCGTCCAATGAATGTGTTATAATAACTTTGATATGCATTAACGGATTATTATAAAAACAAGGTCACCAACGGATCATTTCAATATCCGGAATTCATTAAATAAACGAGTTTCAAATTCTCTAAGTGTTCGATGAACAAATTGCAATACACTATTATTCGATTATTAATCGACATCTTTATAATAAATATAGGACATTAATAAGTCGAGAACTATTTCCGGGCTAAAGTAATTGCTAGTAAATTTACGTTTTTCTAAGGTGAGTTTCACAGCCCTTTTTTTATATTGTTTATTTATAATCTTCGGGGGAGAAACATTCCGTACAAATTTTATTGATATGATTAGGAGACAAATACTTTTCGTGACTTTGTGATGACTTTGAGCTTGTGCACGGTGGCCCTCTTTACGATGGTCCTCGGGTTTTGTCTTAGAATATCATATCATGTTAAAATAAATATTCTTTATATGTTTCATTTAAACCTGTGAACTCACCGGTTTTATGCTGATAATATTTTGGCATGTTTTTCAGGTAAATAAGTTGCTTGGTATGAAATGTGATGGTTTGGTAGCAAGCACTATACATGGATGCCATGTTTTGGGACCATTAAATGTTGTGTTTTAAATAAACAAGACTTTTAAATAAAACATCGGTTTGTAATCGAAGAATCTATCTTTAAATACTGTTTTTATTATGTTCGTGGTTTTAATGTATAATACGAGTGTTTGCTTTATTAATCACTAGGTTAGTACCCGTGTATTACACGGGTTTGTTGGGTGTCGAATCCAACAAATAAAATATATAAATACGAACCCTACTTCCGCTCATACTATTCTTAGTGAAATTTGTTGGGTGTCGAATCCAGCAAATAAAATTTTATAATGTGAACCTACCGTCACACACACTAAGAATAGTATGAGCGGAAGTAGGGTTCGTGTCCTCAGGGATACGTGTCAATTATTTTATACTAAAAATGTTTAAGCACAGTTACTATAGTTGGTTATAGGTTAAGGAAGGTGGGGGTTTTAACTAAAAACAAAAACTGAAAGTAAATTGCAAAAAGTATAAAAATACCAGTAGGCTGACACGGCCGTGTCAAAAACTGTAAAAGAAATTCCACGCGGCCGTGTTAAGCTTCTGTTATAAAAACGAAAGTTGACATTTTTTTTTATTATTTTTTTAATTATGAAAAAGGAATTACTAAAAACGTTAATTAAATTGTGAAGTAAATTCAAATACGCAAACTAATTTCAACATTAGGTTGATTTCTTGATTCGATTTGACTCACGATCATTAACGATTACGGTGCAATGATACTTTTTAATTAATGATTTGTATCGATACTAGATATCACGCCGTTCGGATATCCATTCTATCTAATGTCTAATCAAGCGCAGTTCGTTGATTAGAGCCAACCCGCTACTCTAAGCTCACGCCGTTCGGATCTTAGCGTGCGGGTTGCAACGATAGAAGTATCAATTATAGTTAAACACACACGCCGTTCGGTATGCTTAACTAGATTGTGTGATCCTATAATGAGGGTGAATTCATAGACAAACTCAAACCGTTACTTGTTCCTTATATCAAAATTAAAACTTGATTAGGGTTTTAAGTTTTTGAAGAACTTTATTAGAAAAATTAACAAAGTGGCCAATTTTATTAACAATCTAATATATACCGGATTAAATCCGAGTTTAAGAGCAAGAACCAAACAAACAAACCATTAAAAATAAAAAGATCTCATAAATGTTTCACATGAGTTCAAACCAAATCAAAAAAAATTAAACCCTAATGTCGAAATTAAAATTGTTCTAGCCGGACATGGCTAGATCAATCAAAACCCAAAATCAAATAAAAACTTACGAATCAAACACGAAGAATTAAGTATCTTGCCAATGGAAATAATTCTACTAACAAAAAGAACTAATTTTCTGCAGCCCTTCTTGTTTTTTGATCTTGATGTTCTTGATTAATTCTTCAATAATCTTCAAGATTCTTCCAAGATTTGCTTTTTTAATTATCATCTATTATTATATTTATAATAGTGCATTGATTTTTCCAGATCCCCCTTTGTAGGATTTTAGTTTTTATCCCTTTATTCAGAAAAATCTGATGATAATTATCAAAAACAAGAATTCCTAAATCTTAGGAATTTTTCCAGCGAGCTTCAACGGCCGTGTAGAATTTTGTGAAGGAATCTTCGCGCGGCCGTTTGAAGTTTCTGTTATATAAATTGCTTCAGCTCCAGGATTTCTTCAACATTATTTTTCCCACTGCTTCAGGTCTTCCATCCTACTCACGAACTCACCAACCTTATAAAATCCACCAAAACAACCCAAAGTAGATTCCATTCCACCAAAACAAGTGTTGTACAAAATAACCAAAATGCATGCAATATTTACAAAATATGCATCAAAATATACTTTATAACTATGAAAAATAATGCTTAAAAATATGACTAACAGGGTTGAATATATAAATTATTAATAATAATTAGTAAAAAATTTATGAATTATAAAACTATGCTTAAAGATAAGATATGATTACAATACTTATAAATAGTTACTTTAAGTAAATAAACAATAATATATTTTTCTTAAACTTTTGATTTATTAAAATGTATGGTTGTAAATATTTAGTTTTAAGTAAAAATGATTTTTTTAAAAGTTCGTTGCTTTTTGTTTTTAAAAAGTGTGTTTTAATTTAAAAAAAATAGTTTTTCAGTTTATTAAATTATACATTTTAAATTAAAAATGGTATGAGTAATATTATTAGTATTCAATATTCGTTTTAATAATAGAGAGAAATAAGAAAGTTAGTATGATGAGTTTTACGATTACGTCACGTATTATCATATTTTTCCTTATTATAGATAGATTGATAGACAAACAGACAGATAGATATATAGATAGATAGGCTAGAAACCCATTTATTAAATGGATTATAGTTAGTAATAAAAATAAAGATTTACAGTACGATATTTTAATATAAAATATGAATTTTATATACGTAATAGTTTAAGAAAATAAAACAATTATATTTTTTTAACTCTCTTATATAAATAGTTTCATTTTTAAATATTCGTATTAATATTCTTTTATAAGAGAATTTATTTTTACAAAAATCTTGTTTATTAAAAACTCTGGTTTGTAACTATTCTGGTTGTTTTAATAAGATTGTTTTAAAAAAGTTAATAATTTTATATTTTTTTAAAAAAGGCCGGATTTAAAATATTTTGTTTCAAAAAGGTTTAGTGTTTTTGAAAATTTCATATTATATAAATTTTTTTATTATTAGTTCTATTTAATTAAAAAGTGTGATTTTTTATTTTCTTAATAAAATCTAACTTTAAAAAGATACATTGATTTTAAAAATTTAAATGAGAGAGAGAGAAATACTATAATTAATAAAATTGATCTTTAATAAAAGAGAGAAATTAGTTTTAATGTTTAAATTGTTATAATACCCTTTTGGAGGGAAAAATAAGATAATAATGTCTAAAAGAATGACAAGTGGCAAAAAGGTAGGCTAAGAAAATGACATGTGGCTTTAAAAAGCTTGCTTAATTAGAATCTATAGATTCTGACTTTCTACATATTACATAATGACTTGAAGTTTAACTATACTTAGACAATATGAATTAAGATATTACTTTTCAACAGATCCAACCACACTTTGTAGATATGTATTCACTTAGCTAATAGATAAAACAACATAAAAGTTGAAAACTTTGCTAACCCATATCGAAAACACTGCAAGAAAATGATTGAATATTTTGCCTATATTGGCAAGAAAACAATAGCTGCACAAAACTCTCCTAAACCAGCCACTATATTATAGATCGAGTGTACCACGTCGAGTTAGAATCTGATGATTAAGTACATCCAAGAAGCTGTGAATCAAATGCAGATAAAAAAAATCCTGCCGGCTAATGAAAATTCAAGTTCAAATACATAAGGAAATCACAATAGAAAAACTTTATATGTGCCAATTCAAAGATTTTTAGTAATTCTTATCATACTACAGTAGTACGAACTCTTATTACAAGCATCGTAAAAGAATATTTCGGTCACAAATTCAACGTGTAACAATTAAATCAGAACCATAGTTAGAGCACAAGGGGAATAACAATCAATCGACTAAAAAATTGATCCAATCAAATCAACATTCATGTAACAAATGCGAGATTCAAATAAAATGGAGCAATAAATTAAAGCTGGTTGGTTGTACAATGCGACTTTGATTCTAAACTAACGTACACAGGAAGTACTTGATCAATGATGGTGGGAGACTAAAAAGGTGGCAAATGGCAATGAAGAATCGTGAGATCTATGGGAAGATATTATTTAAGGGAGTGGGTGGGTTGGTGATGGAGCCTGTAGAGTAGGCTAAACTCCAAGAAGAACGAAAGGAAGAAGATAGTGAGTTTGGGCAATTTCTCAATAATCATACTTCAATCAAATACAAGAAATATAAATATGCATGGAACCACTACTAACCACGTTCCTTATAAATGGAAAACATGCATGCACCACTAACTCTATAATGCAGTACAAAAGCTAAATTTATGCATGGAGAAGACTTAGTCAATAACAATAAAACAAACAAAAGTCACGTAAAACGTAAACTTGGAACCGGGCTTAATTCAGCAATTTGGCAGGCTTCCTCCTATTCTTTTGGGCCTATTATTTGGTCCAGTGGCTGCCAGGCCCCGTATCACTGCCTTCCCCATCAGAACGAGGTCGTCCTCGACCGTGATTTCGAATTCTGGAAACACGAGCGTTGAAATCCTCAAACGACTACGAGGTGGCTGTCGTTAGGTCCTCTCCTTTCCATGCAACTAAAATCTCCAATTTTCCGAGTATGCGACGAAAGTCCAACACCCGACTCGGATATAACAGAGGGGCTGCTTGAATCGGGTAAACTTGGTATAAGGAATCGGTCCGGGTTCCCTTTTGCCTCTCAGAGTAAGGACACGTGAAATACCGGGTGGATTCTTGCGCTCTGGTGGTAGATGAAGTCGATATGCCACAGCCCCAATACGTTCCAGAACTTTAAAGGCCAATAAAATCACTTTGAAAGCTCCCTGCTAGTTCGTTGTGTGCCACTGTTGTTTGTCTGAAATCACGTAGCCTCAAGAAGACCATATCACCCCCCTTTGAACTCTTTATCCATTCTATGTCATTAGCTAAAGTTGACATCCCATTGTTGTGCTCGCCTTAAGTTCTCTTTAGCACTGTTCTGAGTCGCTGGAGTTCCAAAAGAGTAGCATCATTGAAGGGACCACCGAATCCCCTAACTTGTACCAGTTGACATCAAGAACTGATTGGCCATATAATGCTTGAAAAGGGCTCATATTGATTGAACTTTGTGGTGAAAGTATTGTACCAATACTCTGCTAAGAACAGATTTTGTTCCTGATGTCGGTTCATCAGCCGTAAACGCCCGTAAATAATTCTGCAAACAACGATTTACCACTTCCGTTTGGCCATCCGACTGTGGATGATAGGTGTGGAAATACTTAAGCTTTGTACCGATGGTCTTGAAAAGTTCCTCCAGAAATGGCTAAGAAAAATTGGGTCTCTGTCAGTAACTATGTACGAGGGAGGCCATGTAATCGATTATATTTGGAGAAACAACTTGCTAATGTCACAGCCCCATATTTTGGTGGTAAAGCAATAAAGTGAGCAAACTTTGTGAAGCGATCGACCACCACCCAAATAGCCGACTTACTTGAGATAACAGAAGATGGTAATAAAATCCATAGAAACATCTTGCCAAAATTGGATGGGGTGGGTAAGGGTTGCAAAGACCATAAGGCTTAGGGGTGGGTATTTAACTTGTTGGCAAACTTGGCACCCCTGAATAAAATTAGTGACATCAGTTTTGAGTTTAGACCAACTAAAGGCTGCCGCTAAACGTTTTATTATGGCTCGAATTCAGTGAGTGACCCCCTGCATGAGATGCATTAAATTCATGTAAAAGTACTAACCGAATTGTGTCTGGCAGGAATGAAAATCTTATTGCAGTGGTAGAGGAGCCCTTCTTGAATGAAAACTTCACAGTAGCATTGTCATCCTTTGTCAACTTGCAACTAACTCCTTCCTCTTGTGTCTGGTAAAACTTTTTGAGATCATCAATCCATTGCGGACCTGTTATCGAAATGGCTAAGAGCTGAATTGGTGTACTGGCAGGAATGAAAATCTTATTGCAGTGGTAGAGAGCCCTCTTTGAATGTAACTTCACAGTAGCATTGTCATCCTTTGTCAAACTTGCAACTAACTCCTTTCCTTCTGTGTCTGGTAAAACTTTTTGAGATCATCAATCCATTGCGGACCTTTTATCGAAATGGCTAAGAGCTGCTTAGTATCAACCGGCTCAAAGCGTCGGCAACTCGATTTCCTTCCCCGGTTTGTAATGGATTTCAAAGTCAAAGCCGAGTAGTTTGGTGCCCATTTGTACTCGCTCTGTGTTTGAACCACTTGTGATAAAAAGGTGCTTCAAACTTCGTTGATCTGTAAAGAGGTGAAACTTCCGGCCCAATAAATATTGTCTCCATTTCTTGACCGACTCCGTAATGGCATATAATTCCTCGTACATAACGATGCAACCTGCATTCTTGGACACAATTTCTTACTAAAAATGCTATAGTCGGTCATTTTGTGACAAAACCGCGCCAATAGCTACGTTAGAAGCATCTGTTGTAATATCAATGGTTGAGAAAATCTGGAGAGTTAAGGTGATCAAGGATACCATGGCGATTTGAGTTGTTGAATGCAGATTGCTAGCTTCTGACCATACAAGGAAGGCTTTTGAGTATGTCCCTGTCCAATGGGGCCGCGATGACCATAGTTGTGGACAAATCGACGGTAATAGCCGGTTAGCCTAAGAAGCCACGCAAGGTGGTCATCGAAGTAGGGGTTGACCACGACTGGATGGCGTCTAGTTCTCTGGATCGGCTTGGACACCCGTAGAGGATGATGTGGCCTAAGTAAGCAATGGATTGAACGGCGAAGTGCATTTTGAAGGTTTGGCAAAGAAGTGATGACGAGATAGAGTATCAAAAACCTTTTGTAAATGGGAATAATGTTCCTCTACTGTATGACTATAGACAAGTATATCATCAAAAAACACAAGGACATACCGACGTAACACATCCCGAAATAAGTCGTTCATGGTGGCCTGAAACGTGGAGGTGCATTCGTTAGGCCGATGGCATAACCAGGAATTCGTAGTGGCCGTCAATTGTGCGAAGGCTGTCTTGTGGGTGTCCTCACTTGCCAAAACGAATCTGATGATACCCGGCTGTTAAATCGATCTTTGAACACAACAGCCCCATGTAGCTCATCCAGTAATTCATCGACGGTTGGAATTGGGTACGATCCTTCTTGTGATGGCGTTTAATGCTCGGTAGTCCACACAAAATCGCCACGAGCCATCTTTCTTACGAACTAGAAGTACCGTGATGAATACGGGCTTTGACTTGGTTTGATAATACCATCACGAAGCATCTTAGAGATGAGAGTCATAACTAACTTGCTTCTGGTATTGGGATACCGATAAGGTCGCACATTTATCGGATTGGCCGTAGGGACGTAGGATATGGTGGTCGTGATTACGATGGGGTGGTAGATGGGTGGGTGGTTGAAAGATGTGGTTATAGGTGTGGAGAAGTTGGTCAATGGATGGGTCTGAATGAGAGATGGTGGATTGGTTTTGGTTGAGACCTTGCTTCAAAGTGAAAAAACAAGGCATGCAGAGAGGCAACACTGTTTTTTGATATTAGGTGGTGGAGTGAGGAGGTCGAGACCTGATTGGCCAAGGGTTCTCCACGTAAAGTTGTGGCCTTTGAGCCCATGTTGAAAGTTAATTGGGGTATTGAAAATCAGCCATAATCGGGCCCAATGTACGCAACCATGCTAACCCTAGTATGACATCGGCTCCTTCCACAGGTAAGATAAAGACGAGAATAGTGAACATGGTTTCCTGTAGTGCAATTGCCAATGCCGGCAAACTCCATTGCAAGTTAAATGGTCACCACTACCAACCATGACCGAAAAAGCCGGGACTTGTTGGTTGAGGTAGGTTCAAGAAGGAACAAGACGAGGTTGGATAATGTTATGGGTGCTACCAGAGTCAATAAGCACCTGAACGGTGGTTTTGAATGTATCCAGTAACCCGTAATGCCTGAGGTGATGACAACCCAAAAAATGCAGCCGTAGACAACGAGAAAATTGATGTGATTGATCGGTAGGGTAAAGTCGGGAGAAACAGGGAGATTGGGGTGTCGATTAGTGGTTCGGGTGATGTCTCAGAATCGTTGTCGGCGATCAACAAAAATTACGGAGGGTTGCATTTGTGCCCCGGGACATATTTTCGGGGCAACGAAAACAAAGTCCCTCACTACGACGTTTTTGTAGGGCTTCAGGTGATAGATTTGTAAAGGGTAATGGTTTTTGGGTGGTTGGTGTGGGTAGTAAGGATACTGGGTTGGTTTTAGGAGGTTAGTGTTAGGGGTTTGGTTGATGGACAGTGGTGGATAAGGATGAAGAGTAGGGCCTAGGTTGGAAGTTTTTGGGTTCGCTAGATTGAGTTTATCCTCTATAAGTTTGGATACCCATAGGCTTGATGTAAGGTGGTGGGTTTAAGGATGGAGATCTCGGCTTGAATTTCTGGTTTAAGGCCAGAAAGATAGCAATTGAGTAGCCTCTTTGGATAGCCCCACTACGCGGTTACAAAGTTTCTCAAATTCAGCTTGATAAGCGGCGACGGTAGTTAATTGTTTCAGCTTGAACAGGGCAGCTGATGGTTTCATAATCGGAGGGGCCGAACCGAAGTTCGAGATCCCGGTTGAAATCTGGCCATGTTCCAAGAAGGTTGTTATTGGCAAGATATTGTACCAACTCAAGGCTTCACCGTGAAGTAAAATTGGGCTAGGATAGTCGGTGGTCGGGTGGGATCGAATAATAATCGAAGTAATTGTTGGCTTGGAAGATCCAGTCTAAAGGGTTGGAGCCATCAAAGGTAGGGAGATGGATTTTGGGAGGTCGGGGATTGGTGTTTTGGGAATTGGTGGCTTGTGGTGTTTTTGGGCTGTGTATTTTTAGTGGTGTTGTAGTTTTGGTGCCGGATGAGATAGGTGTATCGGAGGAGATCTGGTCGGAGAGGGTAGTGATGTGGTTGACCAAGTTAGCGGTGGTCGCCGTTTGAGAGTCGAGTTTGGAGTTAAGGCTCTCGTGGCTTTGATGAGGGATGCAAAGTTGGCGGCGGATTGGTGGATGCGGCGGTAGTGGCGGTGATAAGTTGAGCCAATTGGTCGGACAAGGCCTGCATGGGGTCGTCAGGGACGAAGGGTCTTTGCGGGGTTGCATGAGTGAAGAATGAAAGCACCAAAATTGATGGAGCCTGTAGAGTAGGCTAAACTCCAAGAAGAACGAAAGGAAGAAGATAGTGAGTTTGGGGCAATTTTCTCAATAATCATACTTCAATCAAATACAAGAAATATAAATATGTAATGGAACCACTACTACCCACGTTTCTTATAAATGGAAAACATGCATGCACCACTAACTCTATTAATGCAGTAAAAAAGATAAATTTATGCATGGAGAAGACTTAGCAATTAACAATAAAACAAACAAAAGTCACG
Source organism: Flaveria robusta (assembly GCA_025506415.1). Lineage (NCBI taxonomy): Eukaryota > Viridiplantae > Streptophyta > Magnoliopsida > Asterales > Asteraceae > Flaveria > Flaveria robusta. The sequence continues at coordinate 28,563,404 of CM046472.1, forward strand.
TAAAACGTAAACTTGGAACCGGGCTTAATTCAGCAATTTGGCAGGCTTCCTCCTATTTCTTTTGGCCTATCATTTGGTCCAGTGGCTACGAGGCCCGTATCATTTGGTTTGGTTTCATGAAGAGGAGTAGCGGGTGGGTTACCCGGTAGTCATAAGCCTTAACTGCAATCAATTAACTACCAAATTCTAGTTTAAACTACTCGGATGCAATCTTTGGTTATTTGAATGGCTAATATCAACTAGTTTTATACCCGTCCGGTGGTCGGGAAGTTTCATTGCACAATATCATAACTATCTTTTTTTTTGTATTATAAACAAAAACACTAATTGATTAAACTACATGTAACTCGTTACTATAAAGACCTTAAGCATAGTAAAAAAAATCAAAAAACATAAAATGTAATAACTATTGAACAATGGAAATGCTAGAGCATGTTATGATAACTTTCAAAAGATAGACGAGAAACTACACATACAAAACACTCATTTATATATGGGTTTAGATGATATGATCTTAAGTTAAAAATGAGTTTGAAAAGCAAGTCTTTCAAAAAATAGGTCATATAAAATTCTAACATATATTTTATGACTCAGTATTAATTGTTTGCTTGCTTAGAATATAGTGTGTAATTATATATCATATGCTCAATCAATACACATCTGTTGATCGAGTTGCATCATTTTAAAGTCAAAGGATACATCTAGTTAAAGATCCCAAAAAAACATTAAACACAAACACCAACACAGTTATGGTCAAGAAAAAGTAACACTAAGATTGTGATATACAATCTAAAAAGATCCATAACAAATCCTATATAGAAAAACACCCAAACAATGTGCTTCAACCACATCTACATTCTATAAGAGAAGAAAGAAAAAAATAGAACATGGGAAAATCATTAATATATTTGGATAAAACATATAACATAAAAAACAATTTTTTTGGCTATCAAAACATACATGTAATAAGTTTAGTGCTCTAAGGTCTAGGCTTCTTTATGTTTCTTTGGTCTCAAATACTGCGACTTTTATAATGTTTAGCAGGGCAGTCTACCACAACCAGAGTAGAAGGTTTGCACATATCAAGAACAAATGTATCTGAAATAGTCTTCGTAGATACTCTCTCATCGTCATTATCAAGTAACACCTAAATATATAATGAAATAATATAAACAAAAACCAATATTTTGGTAAATTATTAAGACAATAAACACTTATAGCAAAAGATAACGATAATGTTGATGATGTTGATGCAAGCGAAGAAATGTGTTCCCCATAATGCCTCATCTGCCATATCTTATTCATCACTCGTAATCGTAGAAAAAAATTCAACGCCTTCATCCACCTTCTCAGTACGAAGAATAACGTGTGTTGGAACGCAAGCACTCATCCCAACATATATATATACCACGTACATATTTGATCTAGAATCTAAAAGAAATGGGTAACCTCAGATTAGTGGGAATTAAAAAAAACACAAAAATACAATGAGAACACCCAAAAAAAAATGTAAGCTAATTTAGGAGTTTAGGTCGATAGAGCGTAAAGTAAAAAGCACACATAAATTTACATGATTAGGTCAAGACAACAAAGGGTAACCATAGAGGTTACTAAAATAATATAAAGTAAAATCCTATCATATACACTAAAAGTAAGAATTTTTTATTAACATGTAAAAAAATGGGTAAGCGAAGTTGTTGGGCTTTCTTCTTTGAGTGTCATCAAGAATGTCATCGATTTGACCGCAAAACCTTACCATGATCTCATCTCTCTAGTCTCCGACTGTGCTTGGCGATGAATGCTCCAATGGTGTCTTTGAATGCGAAAACCCATCCCTCTCTCTTTCTTTTAAACATCTGGACTTCCGAATAAGAAGGTGAGGCGGTTTCAACTACACCTCCGAACGTGAAGAGGGAGAGGCTGAGGTTCACAACTAACTACCACAGCAAATCTTAACTTCTCAACTAACACGGCCGAACGTGAAATTGAAGGTCAGGATGAGCCCAAAACTAATAACTGTTTTGCAACCTCCATTTATACATATAATTCATACGGCCAGTTTAGACCTTGTGGTCTATGTTGTATATAATTTATACATATAATAATATAATTTTTCTTTTTATATCGTCAATTTATTAGTAATCACCACTACCCATTTTCAACTAAAAGCTATAACGATGCAAATGACCTCTTATCAATTTTGGGTGATATCAATTAGGAACAAAAAATTAATATACCGAATAATTCAAAAATATAATAAAAAAATTATCAATTGTTTGGGTGATATCAACTAAAAGCTATAACGATGCAAAAGTTTTTATATTTAAGAATAAAAAATTAACAAAAAAAATTAGGAACAAAAAAATAAAAAATTTTGTTATTAGTTTATTCGGATAAATTCGGATATATCCTAATCCGATCCGAATTGAATTCGGATAAATTCGGATCGGATAGAAATATCCTTATTCGGATCGGATCGGATTTCGGATAAGGTCCTGAAATTTCATATCCGAATAATCCGATCCGAATAATCCGAATAATCCTTATCCGATCCGATGAACACCCCTATACATAATGCACTATAAGTAATTGTAATTATGTAATCTATTTAGATATGCGACCGTATGTAACCATATATAACACACAATTTTACAATTGTGTACGGGATAAAAATTAATAATAACCGTCACATTATTAGATCAATTCAAATGATTGCTAATATATTATTAACGTAAGATGTGATTGGATTTATCAACTGAAAATTGCTTAAATCCATCCATAACTTTAGAATTAGATATGAGACAACTTACATTATTGTCATATTCTGAACCTTAAATTCCTTTTATTTTTTTGAGTAAATTACTATTTTCGTCAATGGGGTTTGACGAAAATCACGGTTTCAGTCAAATAGCTCATTCATTACACTGACGGTCCAATGGTTTTAGGATTTGTTTCAATTTCACCTGAAACATTAACATCATTAAAATATATCAGTTAAATCATATAAAAAAAACTATTATACCTCTGGATATTTTTAAAATCCTCTCACCTATCCCCACCCTCATCCCTATCTATCTCTCTCTCTTCTCCTCTTCTCCTCTCTCTCTCCACACACACCCTAGAAATCAAGAACACCATCCACCACCTCCACCCCCAACCACCTCCGGTTCCACAGTCAACCACCACCTTCGGCCACCACTGCCACCCCCAACAACCTTTGGCCGCCACCTTGTAACACCCGGAAATTTTAAAAGAAGAGAAAAGCGAAGAAAAAAAAAAAAAAGAATAGCAAAATACCCCAGTTGAGGGGTTAAAGTTGTACAATGGACCAAGTTTGATATTAATTTGTTCAAAAGGTGGTCATGGCCGCCCATGACCCCTGTACTATTCTTTCCATCGGATTTCTAGAGAGAGAAAGCAGAGAATTCTCCCGGTTCTAGAGAGAGGAAGAAGAAGAAGTCGAAATTCAGGTTAGTTTTTCTGATTATTAGGGTGTTCTTGGCTGATTTTCAGCCTTCGGGTATGTGCTTGTGTGTTTGTGTGTTTTTGATGTTTTTAGGTGTTTGAACTCATAAGCATTCGGGTTTGAAGAAGTCTTACTCGGAAGTTGCAAGAGGTGAGTTCTAGATCCCTGTTTCTAAATGTTTTAACTGATTTTGAGGCGAAATGCATGATATAACTTTTAAATTTGGGTGTATACCCGTATGATATGTGAGTGCCCGGTTGTGGGTGGGTGTATGTTCGGGATGATTTTTGGTTGTTCATGATTTTATGTTCGTTAAATGCTTAGTATGTTAGAAACTAGGCTAGAACAAGTTAGAGTGATGATTTGAGGTCTAAAAATGATGGTAGTTAGAAAGTAGTTGGCCATGCGCTAAGTGCCCATGCGCCTGAGATCATGCGCCAAACAGTACCCAAACGCCCAAGGTTCATGCGCACAAATAGTGCCCATGCGCCTAGGATTATGCCCAGGAGCCTAAGTGTGCCCGTACGTCCAACTGCTAGAACGCCTAAGTGTCCATGGCCTAAACCAGGCTCATGCGCCTGCATAGTACCCATGCGCCTAGAAAGTTGTCCATACGCCTAAGTGATGGCCATGCGCCGAATAGTGCCTATGCGCTTGAGTCGCCCATGCGCCTAAGTATCCAAGCGCCTGCATAGTGCCCAAGCGCCTGCATAGTGCTCATGCGCCTAAAGAGAAAATTTTCTGAAATTTTCTGGAAAGAGAGACTTTTAGGCTATGACTTGGGATGTTTCCAGGGATGATATGTGATGATTATATGATGATGTTATGCATGTTATGGCCAGTTTTCTTTATGTTTCTTATTATGTATTATTCCGTGGCTTTACGTGGTGTGATTATGTTAATAAACGTAAAGTATTATGTAATGAAAGCGAAAGTTAATGTTAATGAAAAGTGGAACGTAAAGAATGAAAGAAGAGTCTTGCAAGCAAACGTAAGGAGGTTCACACCTAATGAAGGGTGTTAGCTCAACTGTGTGCGGTTTAGCTAACCCAGAAGGATGCACACGGGGGGTCTAATCCTTGTGATTGACCAAACGTATGGGACCTTGTCGCTTGCCCCAGGTACTGGAGTCAGCTTCGTGCACAATGTTAGGGGTCTATTTATAGACTTCGGCCCAGTAACCAGCTTCGTGCACAATGTTCGGGGTATAACACATGGCATTGGTCCAGATGAAAATGAAAGATAATGATGAATGAACGAATGACGTACGATAATGAATGATGATGAAAGATAATAATAAATATTATCTGTATGTACGTATGATGTATGATCGCGAATGAAAGTAATGAAAGGTTTTCTAAACGAAAGTAAAGTATTTCTATTATAAAACTAGAACTCACTCAGCAACGCTGACTTTTATGCAATTTCAGTTGTCAGGTAATGGTTGCTGAGGATAGCACGGGGTGAGGCTACTTGGCAAAGATTTTTGATTGGCATCCATTTTGTGTAACAATGATATTTGGTGTAGTAATGAAACCAGACGATGATTTGTAATGTAATAATGTTGTAAACAGTAATTACTAATATATGAAATGGTTTCGTTAAATTATTCCGCTGCCAGGTTTTTAATAAATTTTAATGTGATTTTGAAATATTGTCCAACTGTGAGTATCCCGGGAACGGGCCTTACACACCTCCATCCCCAACCACCTCCGGTTCTGCCGCCACCCCTAACCACCTTCGGCCACCACTGCCACCCCCAACCACCTCTGGCCTCCGCCTCCACCCCAAACCACCTCCTGTCACCACTCTACCCTCCAACCCCTCTCTCTTCCATTGTTTAGAAGGTCACCACCAGATACCCCTCCACCACCGTAATTTTCAGCTACGATGGTGGTGGTGGGTGGCAGTGAGGGATGGTGGCGGGTGGTAATTTGGGTTAGGGTTAAATGATATGGTAGATGATAATAAGGGTTTTATTTTTTATTTTTATTTACTAAAGGTAATATAGTCTATTCACATTAACTTAACAAAATTACACTAACAGAGTTAATGGTTTGGGTGAAATCGAAACAAAACTTGAAACTATGGACTATCAGTGTAATAAATGAACTATTGGACTGAAACCGTGATTTTCGTCAAACCCCAGGGACGAAAATCGTAATTTACTCTATTTTTCCCTATGTAAATTAATTTTAACATTTTATTTATACAAGATATAATTGAACTTATTAATATAATTTGCTTAACATTTAAAGCCGACAACTAACCAAATTTATCAAAACATCTTTAAAAACCAATTAACCAAAACAATCAAGTCATGATAAAACTAACTTCTAACATGGTAATACAGTGATGGGAAATTATATTGATATGGATACTCAAAACTTGAGGCATGAGAAGGCATGGAGTAGACTAATGAAAACACCAAACGGAAACGATAAAACCGATTCAAAATAGTCAATCTTTTAACGTTTACCCACTAAGTAGGTTAGGCTTCAAGAACAAAAAGAAAAAAGGGAACTCAATTTGAAACAATTTTCTGATTTCATATCACCCTTGAAATGAAAAGAACAATGCTTAAAAGACATGAAAGGTTCATAGTTTTTATGCAAATAAAAGAACGTGTGCTAGTTCCTACTGCAAATGTTAACAAGGGAAGCGTGCCTTCTAAAACATGGTTAATACTACCAATACATGAATGGTACAAGGGTGACCTGAATTTAGAGGATTTGGGTATATCACGCTTACCCTAGTTTGACGCAAAACACATGATTTTTTTAAAGATCAAGGTCCAAACTTAAATGTTTCTTACAGGTAACAATTCGGAATCAAAACACACGAAGGAAGGAAAGATTTATTATCATTAATCAGCATCCATTTCTTCCAATGCTGCTTTAGCTGCTGCTTTGGCTTCCTCCAAAAGTGCTTCTGGAACCTACTTATTAAAAATCAATGTTCAGATGATCGAATCTTGACACTAACTACTTGATTGTCAGGTGGGGAGGGGTATAATAATTGAAACTAAAGTTTATATGATTGTGTATATAAGGGTATTATGGTTATTTTTTAACATTAAAGGCCCTACATGATTCAGGGGTATATTGGTGAACGTCTAGAACTAGTTAGTTTAACTTCTTTAATCTAGAAAGTTCAGTTATATACTTTTTAATTTTTTACGCAATTGCCAGCAGGGTGGGATGGGAGAGGGGGTACCATACATGAAACTTTGAGTTTACAAGAAGTTCCAAAACTCTTGGTTTATATAAGGGGTCTTATGGTTTATTCTCTTAAAAAAGTCAACAGATTTTCACAACATTGAGACACCTTCAAGCTTTTAGAAGGATAAATAACAACTTCTGAAATCGTAGAAGAATATTATATGAATGTAATCCTTTTAACGACCGACCAGCAAAGTCGATATGAGCACAATGAAAACAAGGATTAATTGAACTGAACCTGGTTTAATGCTTGGTTAAGAAAATGATGGTAGCAGATATTATTACCTTCTGGTGCTGACGATTTGATTCATCACAAACCCAGCTCATCTCCAATTCAAATGTTTTGTCCTTTGCGTCATCATGTACTCCATAGATTCTGTTTTTACCAACATCGAAAGGTAAAACAAACAGATAGAAAACTTTAACTAATACAAATACTAAAAGCAGAAAAAATCTAGGACAGGTAAGAGACCACCAACTAAAATGCTCAGCTTCCCTTTATTATTTATTAATAATAACTTATAATTATTAAAAGCATATACATATTTACAAGCTCCCAATGTATAGGAGAGGTATTGCTATAATTGTTCCCAGTAAAAACAAAATAGATTAGAAAGAATAAGATGAGATGAGAAAAGTAATTCTTGCTAAGCAAGATATCAAGTAAAAAGTAAGAAAAAAGATCCTAGACACAACCTTACATAAAATAACTACAATTTATAGAATGACTCAAGTTCCTTGTATTTCTTGAACAATAAAGCTAATGATATAACATGCTTCTTGGCTCTTAACATGAGTAAAAAAATACGAAATAAGTACAACCATAGAAAGGAGTCAAATAAGACTGTTACCTTAGAGCATTCATAAGTTGATGCTCTATACATAAGATGAATAAAATATAGCAAAAACTTAACTTAGAAGATAGTAATACAGGAACATAACTGTTGAAAACACTAGAACCTTTTAAGTCTTTTTCACCCAAATATACTAGCCCAACACAAGATGAATAATACTAAAGAAGCAAAAAGAAAAATACACAAGGAGCTGGGCCTGCTGCAGAAGCTTGTGTGTGACTTTGCTTCAACATGTATCATTTCTATTAGGTACTCAAATGATAAATGCTTTTATTGTATCATGTCTGAGTGAAGGTATTTAACATTTTAAAGTAAGAAAAAAGACACTCACATTTTTGCTACTTCAATAACACCTTGCCGACAGGTTAGCTCAGAAAGCTTCAACTTTTCAATCTCACTGCAGTTGAATGATTACCACGTATCAGCAAAAAAACATCATTATGACACATAACTTAAAATAATCATGCAATAGAAGACAATTCTGAACCATACATAAGCAACAAATTTCTATAAGCTTGTACTTGTACACACTTATTATGGCCATAATGTAACATAAGTGGAGTCTATACTCTACACTTCAAAAAAAAAAAAAAAAATTTGCAAACTTAATTTCTTTAGTAAAAAGTAATACTATAATATACCATATTTTAGCTCTTCACAATAACTTGTCATGAGAAGAATAATATAACATATTTAACTTGTAAGTAGGCCACTTGGTCTTCAAATCTAGAAGCAAACACTCATAACATTTCACTTAAGTTTTATCTTGTTACAGGACAGAGAAAATTGCATGCTGTTACTTAGGATAATAGAAGAAACTGAGTTTACTTACGTTTTAGCAGCCTGTCTGCCCTTCCCAATGGCAGCACCAAAATATCTCTACAGGAAAAGGCAACAAACAAACAATGAAATGAACACATCATCCAGCCATATAACAAACAGACTTGTTATCACAAAATAGCAATGCACTTTCTATAGTCTTTCATTTTAGTACACTGCTATTTTGTGACAAAAACCCAAGTTAGAAAATTTAGCTTCTTAAGTTGCTTGTATATATGGTCTGTTCTAGCAATGGAATGGTAACTCACATAGGAAACACCAGAAGGTTCAACCATGTATAACTGTGGGCCATCACGGTCGTAACCTCCGAGAATCACACCAGATCCAAAAGGTCGGCGGCATAAACACTAATCTTAGCCTATAATAAAGATGTAGAAGGTGTTTGAAAAATTGGACGTGATAGAAAATGTTTTAATAACCTGAGCCACCAATAAAGTGTACATAGATGCACATAACTAGCAACACAGTCAGCAAGTTCTTTAATTGGAATAGGTTCACCATAAGTACTGCAGTATTAGTAAAGCTATTTGTCAGCATAAAGTTGTCATAAAAAATAGACAAAAACATGATATATTTTGATGCATCGATATTACTGGCAGGTGTTTTAAGGTGTAACATTTATATTTTACAACAATATAAACTAGTACAAGTATATACAGATTACAGATTGCTAAAGTTATCCATCCATCATAATTCCCAATGCATGTTATCAGAAATAACAGGGTGTTGCTTCTAAAGATCAGCTACTACAAGAACAGATGCAAATTGTAATGTATCAAATTAAAAGTAGAGTGTGACATGTGCTCTATTCATAAACAAACTATCTTTAAGGATTGCTTCATTTGGCTTTACAAAAGATCGTGGCCATAACTTGGGATAGTAACCTTTAAATACTCTGAATCTCTGATGGGTTAAACTAAAACAAAATAACTACATGATATCTTGCATATATTCCTCACTTATTACTCATTTAGTTTTGTGCAATAGACAATCATGTGATGTAACCAATAAACCTTTTTGCATCCATGCTTCACATTTTTAGCTTTATAAAAACAGACTATGTATAAAACAATGAGTAAAGGATCTCCCTCAAATAAACAAACCTACAGATTTCTCAAAGTGACAGCTAGCTATCTCTGTTGTCAAAAGCCCACAAGGCACGCGCCCAGGCCCTCGGCCATAGCCCAACTCAGCCTTGTCGCCTTGCTTCAAAAGCCCCATAGCCTCTAAGGCACATTTTCATGCTAGGTTCCGATCAAGTTCCAGCCAAAACAATTACACTAGCCCTAAATAAGTCTGAAATCAACCTAAAACGGTATAAGCAAGACTAAAACCCCTAAAAGGGTATTTCTATACTATGTGCTTTGCTCAAAAAGGCCCTCGGTTTTAAGAGTCTTACGTCTAGGCCCATGGCACACCCTTTGCGCCTTGAGCGCGCCTTGTGCCTTTTACAATTATGTTAGCTGTAAGCACCAATCATGTTATAAGCTCAGACAGAGCTTAAGAACATATGTAATCCTATACCGTCACCGAGTGGTTGACATGTATAAGCTCATAGTAGTACTCAAATCTATCCAAAAGGCAAAATCAAAAAAATAGTGCATGGAAGCAAGATCAAGTGGAAAGTGAGGTAACCTTTCATAATTGTGAGCTTCAGATTTGGCTCTTGCAACAATCTGTCTCCCGTCTGCAGCTAATCCTGCTACACCCTGTATCAGGTAACAACAATTGATAGATAATATAGATTAGTTAGAAATAAGGAAGAAAACAAGAGAGGAATAAATACCATTCCAGAATGACGATGCACGGAATGGATTCTACGATTAAACCCAGGTAACATCATCTTGGACGCAATCAGCTTCTCTACACCCTAAAAAGAGAGAGAAAGAGAAAGAGAAAGAGGTGGAGGTGGTGATTAGATTTAGATATGATAAAGCATAAGAAAGGAAACATTAATTTCGAAGTTGAGAGAGGAATTACAATGACAATGCCATCTTTACACTTGATGCCGAGGACGGTGCCGCTGTTGTCGACGGCTTTAGCAGCGTACTCGATCTGAAAAACCCTACCGTCCGGCGAAAAGGTTGTGACGGATAGATCATAACCTGTTCCTATGCTACTCATCTTCTTCTACGACTAGACGCTACTTATTTTCTTTTATAATGATGTATTTTTTAATTAATAAAAGCTTATTTTAATTTTCAACTTTATTTAATTTAATTATAATATATAAAATATAAATACAAATAAAAAATAATTAGAAAAGAAGAAGAAAAACTATAAGGATATCTTGCAAAAGACATGAAACAAAAATCTTTCTACTCTAATAAAAAAGTAACTAAAGTTGTCACGTGTCAACACCACAATCAATCTCATTAAAATTTTTTCGCTTCTCTCTCCTATTAAATAACTACTTTAATTACTAATAATATTATATATTTTTTAGATCAATAATAGTTCTTTTAATAAATTAAGAAATAAATCTTTTTTATTAATGTTATTTCTATAGAAACAAACTTTTACAAAAGAAAGTTTTCTAAAATATCAAACTTTTTTTTAAAATACAAAATACTTCAAAATTAGATTTTTAAATAGTAAAATTTCTATAAACAAAAAATAATTAAAATTAAGAGTTATACTAAGAAAAAAAATTTAATGGTTTATTTTGAAACAAAATGTTTAATTTATTTTTAAAAAAACAAAAAAAAGTTTAAAAATTGTAATATTTGTTTTATTACTTATAATTATTAATCATACGTAATTTTAATCATATATAATCTTAAAATATAATTTTTAATAAATAAATTCCTAATATATTTAATATTTTGTTTATTCAACTCGTGTAATACACAAGTTTACTAAAGCTAGTATAAAATACAAGTGTTAAAAGAGCAAAGAGAAAACGTAAGAAGAAAAGGCTCCTCCAGCGTAGCAGGGAAAAGGTTAGAGAAAAATTAAGAAACAAATCCAATCAGAAGAGTCATTCAATGTTAATCCCATCCTGTACAATAATACATCAGTTACAGTCTCTGTTTTAATTCTTCATCGGGTCACGTCGGTCTCTTCATATACAAGGTTGGTTCTTGGTTGGGTGGTTGGTTTTTCACTTCCACCTTTGGCTGTTAGGGCTTTTTAATTGATTCACCCTAATTCAATTCAACTACTTTTATACCCGTCTACCGCTGTCCATCACCTTTGGCTGAGCTTCTAATGGTACACTGACACACACTAGGCAGCTCCATCAAGAATCCACTTCCTTACCAACTTTAGGGCTTACGGGAACCCATGACATCAATGAAGACCCATTTCCTTTGTTTTTCTCTAATTCAAATCACAATTCCATGAATTTCTGACTTCCTTTGTCCTCCGGTTAATTGATAACATCTTCAAGAAGATACTGCAACTATAAGTCTTTCTATATACTTTTATGTTTTTCTCTTTCGTATTTGCAGGTGGAAGCTCCAAATTAAACAGATATAGAGCTCATTTAAGCTACTTCTTGGTAGATTCTAGTTTTCTCCACCACTGTTATCATCAACATTGTCCATACTTAGACCTTCATGTGTTTTTGTCACTCATGCTCTTTTGGTTGTGTATGTGACCTGCATTTTATATGCTACTATATGATAAATTAGGGATGATAAGTCTCATTAACATAAGTAATAGGGTAGTTAAAGGTAGCTATATAACTGTCAAAAACAAGGGTATACCCCTCATTTGAACGTGATGTATGTAATATATGCAAGTGTATATTATGTGAAATCTCTCTAAATTGTCAATCTCAACCAAACAATCTCTTATGTTAAAGTGTGTTTAATACCCTCTATACCCAACAACTATCAACATGGAACAAAGCCAACGAACCATATTCTTTATTGTTGAGATGGTCCTATTGACCTTGAAGAGGGATAATGATGATGATTCCTAAAGAATCAGTTCTTGATTTTGAATTCGTTTTTCCCTTTTTAACAAATTGATATGAACTATGCAGTACCATGCCACACTTGGTTTGTTTTTTCAAAATAAGAAAGAGCCCAATCTCGCATTTCATTTCGTGTTTGGATCTTGCATTAAAAGATACAGTTTTTTCTTTATTCTGATCTTGAAGCTAGAACAATATTTATTGGTTTTCTATTGCTTTTTATGGATTTTTTATATAATCTTACAATTGGAATTTTACTGATATCGAATTTATCAATTTACTATTGCAGCAAAGGTGCAGATTTTCTTGCTAATTTCAAAGGAATTTAAAGGGTTTGAATGTATAAAGGTAAAAACAAATTCTTCAAGTTGGTGTACTTTTCTCTCCATATGTTCTTACAACTAATGGCTTTAGTAAACTTTTACCTTTTAAATTTGGTGTGCTTTTATCTATTGTTTCATGAATTTCATAAAATATGTTATATTTTTACAAAGAAGAATTAGGGTGTTAAAAGAAGTAACAACTGAAACCATATTTTAAGCATGAATTTGCCATCTTTTTGTTTGTAGACCCTTGAAGGTGTGTTATTGGGTTCTCAACCATACTAAATTGTCCCACTGATTCTATTTGCTTCTGTGTTGCATATTAAAGAGATGAAAACAATATTTTAGTTAAAAACTTCTTTCAATTTATGTTATCAAGATTCTGATCACCATATTCAACACCTTAATGTTACACAACAACTCCTGTGTTTCAATTTATTCCAGTAGATTTTAATCTTATAGTTCCCTTCCAATATGGTTACTTTCTCATTTTTGCTGTTGAAACCAGGGACCAAAGGTATGAAGGAATAATATATTCTTTTTGTTTATTATTCATCTTTTATTTATGGCTTTGGATTTTTCTTGATGCTACTGTTTTTGGTAAAACAGTTGATTATGATTCTTTTTTGATTTTCATCATTCATCAGCTTCACTTTTGATCATTCAGCAGAGTTTTTTTTTAATTTTATGTTTACAACTGTAAATATGTAATATATAAATTTTAAATGACAATGAGCTTTGTTCATGCAGGGCCGACCCAGTGGGGGGAAAGCTACCAAAGCAAGGGCTTTGGGCCCCGACTTCCTAATTTGCTGTCACTGGTTTCTCTTTTACCTTTTGGAACGACTAGTCTGCACATTATTTAATAGGTTGCCTTTAGTTTCCTAACAGATTTTATCGGCAAGCGTAAGGGCTTATGCCATTAACAATCGGTTTACGGTAGGTATGATTTCATTGTCATGATCCATTATGCAACAAATTTCATTGTCTCAACTCTCAAGTTGATTTCATTGTCATGAGCCATTATTCAGCATATTTCATGAATCATCAGCATTTTGTTTTGTATGATGTAGCAAGCATCGATATAACAAAATGGAAACTTTCATCTTTTGTATATGATTCATTTGAATCACCATATAAATATTCTCTAAAAACTTTCATTTTATTATTTTAGGGTTCATTCAAGAAAAGCCATCAAGTATTTGGATTTGGATTAATTCAACTCCTGCAGGTAACTTAATATTTTTTACTGTTTATGTTGAAAAGGTTTCAATGTTTAACATAAAAGAGATTGACCCTAGATAGCTTCTCTTGATATTTTCTGATTTTTAATTTAAGCTTGTAATCAAGTACTTAAAGAAAAATTTGGATATGTGTTTCTATTATCTAAATTCATTTGCAATTCATTGATACTGTAGTCTAATTAAATCTGATTAAGCACTTGATTATGTAGGAAGATTGGGGAATCTTAAAGTTACTTAAGATAAGTATGAGCACAAAATAAATTCAAATGGTTATTCTCTCATTCTTCTAATTGTTAATATTAAATTTCTAATTTTTTCTCAGATTAGTGGTCACTTTCTCGTCCAAGACTTGAGACGCCGGATTCAATAGTTCACTGTTCTTCTTTAAGTAAGTTTCTTATCTTTTGATTATGTCAATCTGTTTATTATCAAGTTTGTTGTGTTCATAACATATTCTTGTTTTGCTTTGGTTAACAAAGCCACTGGTGAAGCCATGAGACACTCAATTGTTGCAACTTATTTTGGGTATGATTCTATAGATTCAATCATTTATAAAAGTTTAGTAATTTGACAATTTAGGATAAGAAATAACTGGTATATGAGAAAGTTTACAAGTATTTATTTCCAATATAATGAAAGGTGTTGTATTAAGCTGACTGGTAGCATGTTTAGCAAATGATATATTCTTATGACATTGCAAAATGGAGGTTGATTTGTCGTTTCTTTTAGCGTAGTCGGTCCTTTTTTACTCATAAGTTAAGTTTAAACAAGTACTGTTTTTGTTTATAATGTTAGAAAAATAGTTATGTCATTATGTTATTAAAATAACCGACACCGAACTAGTATAAACCTAGTTGTAACAATTCGTGTTTGCTTTTTGTGTGAAAGGTTGATTCAAGTCACACTAATCATCATAGTTACTGGAAAAGGAAATAGCAATTTAACCACACCGATATCAGAAGGATCTCCCAAAATTGCAGTTCAGAGTTCAAAGTGTTGATGCACGCGAAACGCTAAATGCCATTGGAGACATGACAAGGGTTTTACAGCGATTCATGCACGAAACCCAGGTAATATTCCATCAATTTGGATTTCAATTTGGGCCTTTCAACTCCACCACACAACGCCGATGGAAGAAACCAGCAGTTACTGCACAAACCCGGTTGGAAGATCGAACCAGGGACCTGAAACTCGATAACCTCATGATCAATCTCCACAAACTCAGACTAATCTTAAGCCTCCATGACCTCATGTCCGCTCGCCGCAGAGGGCCCTTTGTTTCTGTGCAAATCATGTCTCGTTGGAGCAACATTGTTGGTCTGAATGTACCAATTGGTGGGTTCCTCAGAAAATACCGCCATGTGTTCAACGTATTTCCTCACCCAATTAAAAGAAACGTTTGTTGTAAATTAACTTCCAAGATGAAACTCTTGCTTCAAGAAGAAAGTAACGTGATAAAAAATATGGAACTTGATAATGTGAAAAGGATAAAGAAGCTTCTAATGATCTCTGTTAATGGGACTCTTCATATCCATGCTTTGAGGTTAATAAAAAGGGAATTGGGTTTACCGGACGATTTTCGTGAATCAATTCTTGCAAAGTATAGCGATTTTGAACTAGTGGATTTAGAGATGGTAAGATTGATTGAAAAGGATGATCTTGATGAAAGTTTAAAGGTAGCTGAAGTAGAAAAATGGAGGGAAAAAGAGTACAAAGAAAAATGGTTGAGTGAATTCGAGACAAAATACGCGTTTCCTATCAATTTCCCTACAGGATTCAAAATTAAAGCTGGATTCAAAGGTAAACTAAAAGACTGGCAAAGGCTTCCATATAGTAAGCCTTATGAAAAAGAAGATACTTTTCGGTCATCGACACGTGGAGGGATCGAACGGTGTGAGAAACGAGCGGTTGGTATTCTTCATGAGCTTTTAAGCTTAACAGTTGAAAAAATGGTTGAAATTGAACGATTAGCACATTTTAAGAAAGATTTTGGTATTCCAGTTAATTTCCGTGAGCTCATTTTAAAGCATCCTGGAATCTTTTACATATCTACACGAGGTTGTACGCAAATGGTGTTTCTTAGAGAAGCATATTGTAAAGATGTTCTTGTTTCTCCAAATCCTGTTTATGTAGTTAGGAGAAAATTGTTGGATCTTGTACTGTTGGGATCCAGGAATACTAGAGAATTGAGAAGTCAAAGGGAAGTCAAGGAGAGTGTTGGTGATGATGACTATCACAATCGAGGTGGGGTTATAAAGGATGATTTTGTAATCTCCATTTTAGAAGACTTAGATGATAATGATGAAAGGAAAAATGAGGATATTATGGAGGAAGACAATATCTTTTCAGGTTTGGATGGTGATGATGATGGTTGCGAAGCATGATCATGATGATGTTATAAAGATTGTAGGATGAATTCTTATCCTCTTGACAACAGTTCATGGAGAAATTCGAGTTGTATCTTGAGTTCAATTAACACTTGTTCATGACATGGCAACAAAATCTTGATGATTGTGGTGGCAAAGCATCACATGGCAACAACAAAATGAGCTAATATATTTACTTCATATTACTTTCAATTAACTAGCTTGAGTCTAACTTGCTGCTTGACTCATGTTAAGAACTAGTTTTTTTCTTAAAAAAAAAAAAATATTTTGTAGCAGGTTTTCAGATTCATTGTAATGTTTTTATATTGTTTGCTGGTATTTCTTACTTCTGGGTGCAAAATGAAGTCAGTATATGTGGAGCAAAAAGAGGAGAGGAGGCACGACCTTACTTCTATAGGTTTGTACATATTCCTATCAAGACAGAAACCAGTGTCTGGTTGATGAACCCTGGACCATGCAACCAGAGCATGATTAGCAGAGTGTTATGGTCTTGACCGTTGCTCAGTAGAGGATTGTAGCTAGCCCATCTGATGAGTCTTAGCTTGGTTGCATGGTTTTTTGACAGACAACAAATTTTTTTTTCCTTTCAATCATCTTGAAACTCGATTAAAATTTGTATGAGAAATGTGATGCTTCCTCAGTGGAATTTGGTTTCATGATTGCATTATTCTGTTTCAGAGCTAGATTCCACATTTTTGTCAAGGGAATCTTGGTGTTTCTGTTTGAGTAGTATGGAATATGTGACCAACTTGGATATGCAAACAACATGTTTGATGAAATGCCTGAAAGAAGCTGTTTCTTCTGCACGCAGGTTATGAACAATTTTACTTTCACAATGGACTCGTTGTGAAAGCTTGATGTTTAAACATGTTTGTACAAAGAATCATGTATTAAATCTATGCCTCCAAAGCATGAAAGAGTAATCTTAGTTGTTGATCCAATAATGATCAGCCGGTAACATAGATTGTATGGTTTGACTTTTCAGATGCAGCTTCCATCTATGAAATCATATCGTTTCTTTCATTTTCATTTGAGAAATTAAACAATTCAATAGAATCTCCAAAAACTGCTATACAGGAAAACAAATTATCGTAAATTTCGTTGCTGGATATATGTCGGTGCCAGAGTTGAAAGTTGGTCAATTTGACCAAACTAGAGAGAGAGTATATATTTTGATTTTCTTTCGGCAGGAAAAACTTCAGGATCATATGATATGACTTATTAAGTCAAACGGACTAACTCTCAACCATGAAGGCTGAAGGTGATATGATGTTTCCGTTTTCATGAAAACCAGTTATGTTTAGAATTATTTGAGCTATTTAAGGAGTGTTGCAGAGGCCCTAATTATTGTAAACTAGAAAGAAAATGCAACACCCGCGCGTTGCGGCGGGGGTTTATTTATGTGTGCAAATCTGTTTGCATACAGTTTGTCAAGAGTACAATTGTGATGTTGTAGCAGGCTCATGAAAACAAACATTTGAACAGTTCACCTTCTTATCAAATTGGATCATCATGCAATCCATCATCCATCCGCAGCTTCTGCACAACAAACCAAAAAACCTTTCCTGCAACTTTTCTCGATGTGATGTAGTCAACTTCGCAAGTACGACTTCAATCTCCCTCAATATTAAAATTGAGTGACCAATATTTTGATTTATAATGTGAACAATCTGACAATTGTTATTTGATCATATTTTAGTTTTTTCTAATAGTTCTCATGATCACCACAAAGAAAAAGAACATATACACAAAGAGTGAAATGTTTGAGGCTTTATCATTCTTCCATGTTCAAGTTTTTTAGCATGGAAAAAGAGCCATGTTGTCAAGGAGCAGGTCAGAAAATAAAAGCCTTTGATAGGGCATGAGATTTTGTGACTTTTCTTTCTCATTTTGACGCTTTAAAGGTAACTGTTGAAGTTTCTAAATTTAGCTAACCATTTATAACTCTCCGGCGCCCCTAATTGAAGTTTCTAAACTTTAATTATGTTATATAACCCAAATGCACATATTGAATGAAACCATCAACTCAACTCTTGAATCAAATTCAACCTACATGAAACCATAACTACATTGCTGTGTTTCTTTTCTCAAAGAAACTATAAAGTCCTCAAGATCATGAAAGAAATTAGCTAAAAGGAATCTTCTTATGAGTTGAATCTCACTTTAGCAGATGATCTAATGAGAATTTATGAGAATACGAGTGAAACTTTTGCACTACAACATGGTTGTTCTACAACCCATAATAAGGTAATGAATATCAAAACAAAACATTTTTGGTAAAGGATTATCACATACAAAGGGCTAATTTGCAAGGTAATATAAAGAACTCCGGTTTGTTTTCGGTTTTGAGCAGCCAACTGAATTTAGACCGGATAAAACTATCATGTTTCATTTATTTTAAACAGTTTGCAGACCACACAACATAAAAATATCTACAAGATCAACATCAGCTTCCACACACACATATATCAATAATTAAATATAAAATAGATTTCTTACACTGAAGCTATGTTAATAATTAAATATAAAATGGTTTGCTTCTTAGTGAAGTACTTGTGTTTGTCTTCATGTGGAGCCGTAAAAACTTGAATTGGTGTCATCCATTTGTTGTGATTACCATCAACTTGATAGTAGTCGTACTTGAATTGTTTTCCATTCGCATAAAACGATTGAGCCAGTTCAATTCCGTCGATAATGCTATCAAAAAACGACAATTGATCAATAACAATTAGGTCATTATTTAACCCGACAACACAAAAAAAAAAAAAAAAAAAAAAAACATTATTCGATCATTGTTTGAAAGAGGATAGCGATACTTTTTACTTTTTTTTTTTTTTTTTTTTGAAAAAAGTAAAAATTGACACTAAGTTGTGATTAGTAGTTACTTGATAATTAAACGTTGAAAAATATAATATTATTAGTTGAATGATTCTTTTATGCAACAAAGACACGTTTTATATTATTATTTGATTAAAAGAAAACGTGTGGTGAAAACTCGGGGGGAAATGTTGTTCAATAATATTGTTGGTTGTTCACAAAAGCTTTTATTGTTGGTTGTTCAATAATATTGTGGGTTGTCCGCTCCTCATTTGTATTGTATTCTTCTCCCTTCGCAGCACAGAAATCATTTGTCTTCTTCACCTATTGCCAGATGCTAAAATATGAATATGATCAATAATATGATATTTACTGTAAATATCATATTAACGGCCGTGAACCCTAGTTTCTTGAAATCAATGGGTTAGGTGCTTTTGTTCATAATTTCATTGCATGTCTTGGGCTACAATGCTCATACATTAATGATTTTGTTAATTTAGTTCAAACTTCAAACTGCTCTTGCTCTAATTTCATTCTTAGGCCATATAATTACAGCAACTAAACATATTTTCATCTTCATTATATTTTCTACACCCAATGTGTGGGAAATCAACATGTACGTACGTGCAATTGTATGTTAGCTTAGGTTATTGCATGTCTTACTTCTGTCTTTAAATATTAACACTTTTAAACTAGCTAGCAGAAACATTCTCTTTCTTTTGCCATGCAAGTGAAAGTAACATGAATGTGCTTCATAAGTGCTTTGCAAGTTGCACCTTAAAAAAACTGTATTGAGATTTTTGTCATCTGGTTCCCATAGTATTGTTATTGTTTATTTTATTTTAGCTATTGTTGCATGCTTCTTTCACCTATGTTCTGTATAGTATCTTTTAATGGCTTCAACTGTTGACATATCAACATTAATGCACACGCTCTACTTATACTGTCATTTGTGGAATGAGGTGATTATATATAATCTTGCATTATGGTAACATACCTCATAATGCTGAAGAGGACATGGTTGCTTATTCTTAAACATCATGCACTTATGTTTTATTCTATTAATAATTTCTGTTTCAGGGATTAGGAAGTGTTTTTTCTTTAAACGAGAGACATTTTAATTTACAGATGATGTTTGAATTATTTTCTAGATGTTGACTTGTTGCTGAAATTTATCTTTTTACCCCTTGATTGGTTTAATCTGTACATTCAGCATTCAATAGTTAAATTGTGGACTGATAGCATGTGCCTGGTGATATATTAATGGGGAAAAAATTATTATTTTTATATACTGCAGCTTGTGTACACGTGCTAGTGTAAAGAAAAATGGACGAGACATTGAAGATTACATCAGAAAAGGAGGTAATAGCCTGGATTTGTGTATATGTTATATTCCTTGAAATCCTAGTTTTTTTTAAATAGCAGAAATCCTACTATTGCAGGTTGTGGTGTATCAAAAATAGTTACCATTGTTTTTTTTTACAATGTGTTTTCTTAGGAGGAAGTCATTAAGAAGAAGTATGGAGGTGATTAAATGAGTGGGTTGTGTACCGGGTCAATCTGGGTACTTTTGTATAGGCTGACCCTGACAGACTTTTTGTCTAGGCTTTTTAAAAATAATTGTTATGTTAAAATAATGATTACCAAAGTACACTGTTATATTTGTATGAGCTTTACGTTCTGATTGTCTATATAAGATGTTTTCCAATGAAACTTGGTTGTGGATCAGTTACCTGTACATTACGCATATCATCTTTAAGATTGTTGAGTAGTTTTTTAGTTGGTGTTTTCACAGTGACATTTTGTTTATTTGTCTTTTCCTTTTTCCATCCAGCCAACTCAGCAGCAAACAAGATATAGAAATCACCTTGTGCACCAACTGATGGAGAAGGTATGTATTTTAAAGTTGTTCTACATGTTTCTTGACCCAGATTCCTTCAAAAAAATTTAAATTCCACATCTGACTTGTCATATAGTTAAAAAAACTATTTCGATTTTTTTATCATCAAATATTGATTATGACTTCCAAAAGAACAAAGTTGACAAATCGCAAATCTTGTAGACCCAAGTCACTAGCATCAATCTATATGCATTGGTGATAATTCTCAAATAGGAAAAAATATATAGCAAAAGCCAAAAAAATATTCCACAAAATGGAAAGCGTTGCAATTTTTTAATAGGACAAGAGAAGTGATAACTTGTATTTATGCAGAAAAGTGGTTTACTGGCTTTATAGGCATTAGAGGTGACAGGATGTGGGTATCTTTTAGTGCAGAATGAAGTGCATCAAGCGGGTTGATTCTAAACACTTTTTTTTCCATTCTTAAAAATAACTATTATAAATAGAAATAGTTAATGCATTAGTGACTACCAGATTAACTATTTTATCAGAATAATAATCAATTTCCAAAAGTTAAGCGACGTAGGAGGTCGCATTCATTGCAAATACACTTTCAGCAACTCTAATACATTTAACATGTTTCCCTGTTAGCTATCTCTTGTTCTCAGTTGACTTGGAAGAGATAAAACACTATATATGCCACCCAAATATGTTTATGGTGACAACAGTTAGTATACAGGAAACTGAATACTACTTAGGTATGTATAAGTTAGATTCAATAGTTGGGTGACCTTGATGAAAAAAGTTGATAATATTTAGTTTGGGCAGAGATACTGCTCATCATGTATCTGGACCCAAATTTCAAGTTTCTTTTTTTTTTTTTTTTTTTTCATTTGGGGTCGACTTGCACTATTTGATAGCTAACTATTTGGTTTTTAAATAGATGGAAATAGTACACCGGCAACAGATGACAACCATGAATGATCTCATGAAGCTTGTAAATCGTCTTCTTTCATCTCACGAAACAATTCCTGCATTACAAACATATTATGATAGAAGTATGCGACTTGCGTTCTTTTCTTTTCTTTCAAGGTTTTTTTTTCTGTTTTTTATTCAGCTTCAAGCCATGTTTGAACTAATCTTCTATTAATGTTTTCAAAATGGTTTGATTTTGACCTTTGTTATTTAAATTGACCAACTTCATGATCGATGAATAACTAATATTGCAGTTTCAGGATATATTATGCATTTCGATGAATCTAGTCATAACGTGACTTGAAATACATGGCGAAATGAATCATTAATCAAGTTCAACAAACTTCATGACCAAACAAAATTATGAACAAATTTCAAGCCAGGTATGACATTAGCTTATCAATTTCATCTGGGCTTCCTATGAATATTGGAGTCCGCTGATGAACCTGTGGATTAAGAAAAACAAAACATGGTTATTTGTAGACTGTAGTTGTTTAGTTTTACTCCATGGTACATTGTTTGACTTTCTGGAATTGGTACCAATTTTGTGATAGAAATTAAGCTATCAAATTTTGTTGAAAGACAGATTGATGCACATTGAACATTTTTAAGATGTAGAATGGTTTGCTTGAGTGCATGGGAATTGAAATCTGTCTCAACTCAAATTGGTAAGCTTTTGACCAAAAGTCGATCAAAATTTATCTAACTCTGTACCTGTTTGGGTTCAATATCAAGAATCCTTTGAACACCATCTATGGCTTTCCCTCCAGCTTGTTCTGACTCATTGGTGCACATTCATACAATAACCTCAAATTCCCATTTTTAGCCTTTTCATTATTTGGGTTTCCATAGATGCCACCATAAAGCAACATTCTGTGAATTTCACCAACAAGACACCCGATGTACCTCCCGGAGTATGGTTTTCCGGCAGGTCCACCAGGTTTCCTTAGATGGTTAAGGTAATTCTGCAACTTAGGATCAAAAAGATCGAAATTGCCTTCGTTAAAAGAGTAAATTCTTCCTGATTTTGGTATCTTGATGTCCTCATGTGTTAGCACAAATTCGCCATAGGCTGGATCGAGTGTGAATCCATGAACTCCGTTCCCAATTGATATGGTGAACACGACTGAGCTTGAATATAAACAGTATCCTGCTGCTAGTAAGTTGCTCCCGGGCTGGCAAACGCTCACAATACACTTCTCTTTTGCCTGGTCTAACTGAACCATCGTATATGATAATGAGTTAACGGTATCTGATTGTGTTATTGTTTTTAAATAAGTTAAAGAAGAATGTACATACGGTATCTTCGTCATAATCAACCAGGCATTGTTCATCAGGGGCGTATATGCCAAATATAGAACCCGTGGTTAAGGCAATGTCGATGTTAGCAGATCCATCAATGGGGTCGAACACGACAATGTAGTTGCCGGATTCGGTTTCTTCCACTGCTACGGGCACGTCTTCTTCCTCGGATGCTATGATTCCGGTTCGGCCAGTTGATCTCAAGCAGTTGCAGAACAACTGCATGGTTTTGGAATTAGTAGTTGTTATAAGTAGTAGAATTATGAAAAGATGTAAATTGAAAGAATGTTGAAATTAAGGAATGGAAGGTGCACAAGTGAAGGAGAGATAGATAGGTAGAGGTACCTGATTAGAGATGACATCGAGTTTCTTCTGGTCTTCTCCCTGGATGTTGATGGTGCCTTGAGCTCCAGTGATGTTAATAATGCTGGACCTTTGCAGCAAGGATGCAATCTGCTTGCAAGCCAATGCGATGCTCGATAGGACAATGGTCAGTTCTGCATCGATATGACCACCTTGTTCTTGCTTTAGCAGCCATGTTGTAAGGTTTTCCATGTCGTATCTCTTCTTTTTCTGTTTGTTGTTGTTTTGGGGGGCGGCGGAGGAAGTGGCAATGGCTCGACAAGAGAGGGAGCTGGAGAGGGTGACAGCTTGATGACGAAAGGGGCGGAGGTGGGAGTGGCAGTGGAAGGGGGGTATGGAGTTGGTGGTGGTTGAGAAGACGGTGCCTGCCGGACAAGCTGGAATTGCTTCCGCCATCATCATCATGATCATGATGTGTGTGTGTGTGTGTGTGTTGGATGTGGGAAGAAGTTGTTTGTTATCTTATTGCCTGTGACAAATGAATGAGTGAATATGATTGATGCCATGAAAACAAGCTTCCCATTGGTCCAACAATATTCCATTCCATTCCATGTCATAATTAATAATTACTTCTCGGTCAGATCCATAAGAATTGCTTCTCGGTCCCCGCTTTCAAGTTTCATTGGAACAATTGGATTCCCCTAAAGGTAAATATAGTCTTTTGGAGGGCGGAAATGGAACGATTGCCTACTTTCTCCACATTGGCATTTAGAAGAATAAACGTACAAACAACAATGTGCATTTTTTGTGGTGATTATAGTGAAACGGCTGATCATCTTATGGTATCGGGCAATTTCTCACAGTCCTTATGGGGTTTGATTTCACAATGGTGCAATACTGGTCCTTTATTTTCTTTGGAATTACAGACATTTTTATTCGTTTAAATTTGTCTTGGGTTCTAAGAAAAGAAAAAAGCCTTCTATGCAATAATTCTCATTGCTTTATGGTGTTTGTGGAGAGCAAGTAATGGTTTATTGCTCAATCATAAGCAGGTGTCGTTGAGTAATCTATTAGAGGAAGTGAAAGTTACAAGTTACCTTTGGGTAAAAATAGATCAAGGAAAGTGAAGTTGTCATGGGAGCAACGGTGTTCTTTTAAGGTGGATTGTTTGGATGTATAGTTATTCATATTGCTCTCTGTTTTGATGATTGTAATTTTCGCTAGCCTCTAGCTAGTTTTGATTATATAATATATTTTGTTGGCCGTTCAAAAAATAATAATAATTACAAATTAGTGTTTTAGTAGTTCTTTGAATTTTGGTTAAAATCTCACATCTTATTCTTCATCTCTATCTCGATTAATCAATTTCACTCACAAACACAATATTGCTCTCTTTTTTATACACTCACAAAAAATAGAAAGCTTGATGAATAGTAGACTTCTATTTTCAAAAATTATTATTTACAAAATTTTAAAGTTTAAAGACAAAGATAAAGAATTAAAGATCCTAATAGAGAGACAAAATACAAAAAATCTTTAAACAATAAAGATGAAGATAAAGACTTCATTGTGAATGCTCTTAAGTATCAAAACTATTATAACATGTATTAAACTTCACGTGTTGCACAAGGCATAAAAGCGTGAAAAAGATTAATTTGGAAGCGTTACCCCGAACTCGTGCTTTGAATCAAAGGTTGGCAACATAAAAAAAACTTTAGTTAAAAATTTTATAATTGTTAAGCAAAAACTCAAATAAATAAGTCTTTTTTTTTCTTATCCAATGTCATAGCTAAAAACCTTGACTCATCATTATTGTAATTCAATTAAAAAAAACTGAGAGAGTGAGTTTCGAACCCAAGACATTTGAGTAACTAACCAAAAGATTCAACCAACAAACGTAGCTTTTGTTTAGTGTGTCCTCAAATTTGATTATTTATTAGTAAACAGATAATGATAACAAAAAAATTAACGCACATAATGTACAAACTGACATCTTTGATTAATAATATATAAAAAAGTTTTCAATAATATATTTTGGTTGGGAGGTCGGGTTCGATTAACTTCAGATGACATCAGGGTGAAATGATATCATTAATTCTTTCTTGAATGACTTGTTTTAGGTTTTCATCTTCTTAGTTTGTGTCATCCGTTATGGTTTTTGCCGGTTTGCTCTTGGCGAGTTCGTGTAGACCCCTCGCGGACTTCTGCATCTTCACTAGTGGCAAGGTGAGTCATGAGATGATGACATGGCAGTCATTTGGGTTTTCTTGAAGAAAGTGGTCGGAATGAGCAATGCTCCACTCCGTCCTAGTCCAGTTGGGTCCCTCTTTCGCCATATCGATCAATGCAACGCAAACCCTAGCCTAGCCTAAAATTAGAAACCTCAACAACAACTTCAACTACAATCCCAGATAAGAGACACGAAGATTATATACAAGTTTGGATTTCTCTACAACATTCCAAGTATTCGGATTTCGGAAACTACTTTGTTTAAAGGTGTGCAAGATCATGTAGGATTAATGTGGGTTGTTTTGGCTCATAGTAGTCTGTAACTATTGTAACTACAAGCAAAAAGGGTTTTAAGTGTGTGACTATCTTTATTCATGTAAATCTTTTTAGTCTAATCTTCTTACTTTAATAAAAGAATAATTATATGTGACACGTGTCAACACTATATTATTTCTCATCAAATTTTTCCCGATTCTCTCTTCTATTATAATCACATTAATTACTAATAATATTATTTAACTCTTTTTAAAATTAAAATAGTTTTTAATAATTAAGAAATAGAACTTTTTATTAATATCATTTCTAAATAACCAAATTTTATAAAAAAAAGGAATTTTTTAAAACATCAAATTTTTTTAATAATACAAAGCATTTTGTGTTTTTAAAAAGGAAAACTTTTATAACAAAAAATAACTAAAATTGATAGTTATAATAAGAAGGTTTTAAATTGATAATTTTTAGAACGTTTATTTTGAAACAAAAATTACATTATATTTATAATAAGGAAAATTGCAAGCATTTTTTATTTAAAATATCATTTTATAATTAATAACTTTTTTATATTCATAATTACATATATTCAACCCGTGTAATACACGAGTTTATTAAAATTAGTATATTACAATGGTTTAACCTTGATGAAAACTTACTTATCTAATTTCAATTTATTTTCACACCCTTCTTGATTGTTTGCCTCAAGCATTTATTTTCATCACCTAGCTTATCTAATTCCGACTAAAATAATGATCCGACTAAAACCACTTTACACTTTAAGAATGCCCAAAATGAATTCCAAAGAAAAATTATAGCAACACTTCAATTCTTTGGTTAGGTGTTTGTCATGCTTGAATACAAGGGCACGACTAGTTGTATCGATCATACAATAAAATACCACAGAATCAGGGAGCTCCGTAGGGATCCTTCTCTAGAACCTACACAAGAGTATCAAGCACCAATAGAGATCCTACACTCGACCCCTTTCTTTGGCGGTTTGTTATGGCCGCTTGTAGGACCCATAGCAGTCCACTATGATCCATTATTCATAATTCCTAGAAAAATATTTCATTTTTAGTTTTTTCATTCTTATTATTTGTACGTGGTCTTGCCCATTGGGCTGAGGGGTTACAATATATGTTTCTAAATTAGCAAAAACATCAAATTTTAAAAAAAATTAGTTATATTATGACTAAATCATGTTCATAGTGAGAAAAGTAGGTTCATTTTGTTTATGTAGTTTGAAGTTGTAATAACTAGAGGAAGGTGTTTGTAAATTTAACGTAAATGGAAAACTTACACCCAAGGGTCATCATCGAGGAAATGAACATCATTCTCCTAGTTACAAATACTAGCTGTCAGTTTGATCTTATATGGTCCTCTAGTTGGCCTTCCGCCCCAAACATTTGACCAACTTCACTTCTCGCCTCATGTTAACTACTGAATTTAACTATATCGAGTGACAATCACGCACACCCGACTTACAAAATTGAAAAAAACAATAACAAAAACTGACATTACATCTCGAATGGTTAATCCTAGTGAAGGGCATATGTATCTTAAAATGGAGTTAATAAAGGCGTTAGTGATTAGCTCTTGTTGCTTAATTAGCAACCTTAATATGTTGCATCGTCATCCGCCTTTACCATATAAGCACCATCAAAGCACATATCTAACCGATCTTACGAATAAGACTGTGCTTTACCTCCTTTGATCGTGTCGCCTCCTATCAGAGACGCTATCGCCGGTTTTGTCCTCGTGGTTTTCTTAATCGGTGATTTTGTTGGCATACTTAAACGATGAATGTTGATTCTAACATTTAGCCTTTATAGTATAATAATTCATACTTGTATAGTTTTGATGTTAACTGTTTTGACCACTTGTTTTTGCTATTATAGTTTTGTAATTATTGCAATATATCAAGTGAAAAATATTTGTAGCCACCCACACAAAGGAATTATAGTATATATAAGAGTTAAATGCATTTTACGTACCTGAGGTTTCATATAAATTGTCATTTGAATCCAAAAATTTAAAATGTTGTCATTTGCATCCAAAGGTTTAAAAAAATGTCATTTGAATCCACTTAACTACTCCTAATTAACGTCGTTAAGTTTTTCCATTAAGTTTCCTAAATTAGAGGTATTTTAGTCAAAACAATTACAAAATAATAAAAATAAGCTCTACGTGATAAGTTTTAAGCGTTCGGTCTGTTTTGGTAATCATCATTGAAATTTTAATTTACAAGGAATGATAGGTCAGCAGTTATTTTATTTCATCAAGAAAGTAATCTCTGGACGTTTTACTAGATAAAATAAAATATAAGTTTAACTAACTAAAAGTGATTCATTTCTAAGTTTATAAAACATAAAAAACAAAAATATATATAAATTAACAAACAAGTCAAATAACATAAATTATTTGAATCATAACCATAAAAAACAGATTATCATAAAAGTATAAGAACAATTAATACTATGACATTAACAGCCATGAATAATAATCATAAATATCAATTATCATAACCATAATTAAACTTTAAACCAAAGAAAGCTATGTTTAATAAAACGGACAAAAGTAAATGATTACTAAATCAAAATACATTAACAAGACAAAACAATAAAAGACTATTATAAAATCAAATTATAACTGCAATTATCAAAAGAAGCTAAATATATAAAAACCGTTACATAAGTTAGTTCTTTATTTTGTAATTTTTTTAATTAAAATAACTCTCATATTGAAAACTTAATGAAAAAAGTTAACCGTGTTACTTAAATGTAGCCAAATGGATTCAAACGATAATTTTAGTGAAAACTTTGAATGCAAATGATAACATTTTAAACTTTTGGATTGAAATAATAATTTCTATGAAAGCTTAGGAACGTAAAACACATTTAATTAAAGTGAGGTGTAATAATGATGGGAGAGTAGGTTTATTAATATTAATAATAACATTAATATATAAAATTTAAATATACATGAAAGTGAAACACACAAGCTCTGTAAGTTTGTAGGGGAGTAACTGAATTTGGGATATTCATTCTTCTTCTAGGTTTTCATTCGTACTATCAATCCATGCAGAAATCATAGAGAGTATGATTTTCACTCGAATTTCACGCTTCATCTCTCGATCCTCTCGCTCTACGTTCCGACGAGTAAACCCTATAATCAATCATCTCACCTAGTTGGTTGTATAAATCTAATTTATCATCAAAATCGGTACTATAATATTTGTATTGGCGGTGGTTGCAGAATGTGAAGGGTTTGATTTCAACCGAATCATCTGGAAATGCTTACACCCGACGCCTTGATGCCGGGGCAGGGCTCGCCAGGAGCCACTTGACCTCAATTGGTAACAAGGGGCACCCTACAACATGTGGTTCTCAAATTAATTTCTTCCCCAAACAGCTTGGCTTGCCAAGGCTTTTTTGCAACGACGCACCAAAGAAGAAAAGTAAGCGGATATGAAACTATTTTGTTCGTCAAATTAATTCTTACCACTACTACTACTACTTCTACTATCTGTAGAGAACAAGGATCTTTCCGTTGCAGTTTATGAACATCAAACATCCGGCTATCACATGTTATTTATATACGTATTCAAGTTGATTCAATGATGATTTTATTTAACAAAATGAAGCAGCAAAGGCTCTGTTTGTTTGGTTAAGGGAGTAAGCTTTTCTCCCAGCTAACTTTGTTTTCATTTTAAGTTGGCTTTTGCATTTAACATGGAAACTAGGGTTCTTCCTTTCTTTTTTTTTTTTTTTTTTTTTTTTTTTTTAAGATTAAAATTGTCATTCTTAAATTAATCCCATCCTCTACATTGACCCAATTTATGATTGTGCTTGTAGTTATGTAGACCATATTAAGTGTAAAGTTCATGTGGCAACTTTATTATCGCTCCATGTTCATTTTGTTCTGATTATGACCATTTAATCTTGGAATGGAATTGTGTAGACTATGAAAACTATCACCCAAAGGGAAAAAAAGAGGTGCCAAAAGGGGAGGGTCAGAAATCAGGCTCTAAAGGTATGCCAAATATATCTTCATCTCAGTTTTAGGTATTGGCTTTTTTTAAATCTTAGTGGTATGGTCAACTTGTTTGTAGACCTTAAAAGTTTATATAACAGTTATTGGGAGTTTTCTTTATTAATTACAAAATAAAGGTTATTGGTTATTGTTATTCATGAATAAATCAAGTATTAATGTACTATGAGTGTCAACTGTCAAAATTTTTCGCCTCATATGGTGCAGATGGCTTATATTCTTCCCCTCTTCTAAAGACAAAGACAGTATATGAGAACATTATCCATGATTTTAGTTATTAGTTTGTAGGTTCTTTTAATGTATTATTTGCCCTACGACGTTCATTTATGTTCTCTTTGATCTCCAATATAATGATGTATCATTAGGGGACTCTGGTAAAAATGACGATGGAGAGAACTTTATGAAGAATTATCAAAGTCTAATCTCGCCTTTGATGTTTTTTGCTTTTGTATTATCAACAATATTTTTGACTCCTCAGGAACGAAATCAGGTATTGGTTCTTGCGAGTTTTCATCACATATACAAATATCATATGCCGTATTGCTGTGCAGTTGCTAAAGGCTATTTGTGTCAAATTGTGACTAACTTGGGTCTAATTTCTATTCTTGGTAAACATCTTTTCATCAAGAAAAGAACCACTAAACATTCCACAATAATGCTGAGATCAGATTCCAGTTACCTGCTGTTAGGGGTTAAATTACCCTCCTATTAAATTTCTTGAAACTTTGATGTTTATCTGGCAAATAATAAGTCATTAGCCAAAAGTGAAACAAGACCAAAGTTGGTTACCTGTTTATGTAATTTAGCTCCATTTACATCTTACAATCCTTGCCGTTTGCTCACCGTTTATGTGAATGAAATAGTTGAATTTGTGTTTCAGATTAGTTTTCAGGAGTTCAAAAATGAGCTCCTTGAACCTGGCTTAGTGGACCACATTGTTGTCACCAATAAATCTGTTGCAAAAGTGTATGTAAAGGCTTCACACGCCAACACAATTCAAAACAGTGATGAAATCATTCAGGGTTCAAAAGATAGCAACGGGTCAAGAGGACATTCAAGCTATTATAAATGTTATTTTAATATCGGAAGTGTGGAGACATTTGAGGAAAAGCTCGAGGAAGCTCAAGAGTCATTGGGAATAGATCCACATAATTATATTCCTGTCACATACTCTTCTGAAACAAATTGGGTCCAAGAGCTGATAAGGTTTACTCCAACATTATTGCTTTTAGGAACTTTATATTTTATGGGGCGAAGAATGCAGATAAATGTTGGCCCAGGTGGAAAGGGGGGCCGTGGAATTTTTAACATAGGAAAAGCACAAGTAACAAAGTTAGATAAAAATTCCAAGAACAAGGCAAGCTTTCTTTTCGGTTACTTGTATTTTATGAATTTAATGTCTATCAAGGTCAAATGCTCATTGAACAATAGTTTGCAGGTTTCTATATTAACATTTGAAAAATAGTGTACAATTTATTTCTAAATGGTTTTGAGGTTTTTTTTTCACAACTTTTGAACGTATGAGGGTTTGTATCAAAATGTTTGATAGTTCTAGGTTTTATTGAATTTTCTGAAAATTTGATGGCCTTAAAAAAGTTTTGGAAGTTTGATGGTTATCTAGGGCAAACAGTTGTAACGAAAAGAGAATTAAATATGATAATCAACGTTAGTCAATTTTCTACCTCAATTAACCAACTTCTTATGCCTTTGAAAAAACCATTGAACTTTCAAAAAATTGACTTAAGATACCATTTAAGTACTTAACCTTCACTGCAGGCAAAAGACCCCAACCTGGTCTCTTCTGAAAGTTTCGAGGATTTTTTAGAAATTTGATGTTTTTTTGGGATTTTTTGGAAATATTTGGAAGTTTAGAGTTTTTTATTTTTATTTTTATTTTACTGAGGCAAAGAAAGTTGGTTACCAGAAATAGAAATTTGATCATAGCTGATTACCTTTTTATGTGATTAACCTCTTTCTTGTTGCCTGGTCCTGGATATTTTTTTTAAATGGTGATGATCAGGTATATTTTAAAGATGTAGCTGGTTGTGATGAAGCAAAGCAAGAAATCATGGAATTTGTGCATTTTTTGAAAAACCCAAAAAAATATGAAGAGTTGGGTGCCAAAATTCCCAAAGGGGCTCTTCTTGTGGGCCCACCGGGGACCGGGAAAACACTCCTTGCTAAAGCAACTGCTGGTGAATCTGATGTGCCTTTTTTATCGATATCGGGTTCTGATTTTATGGAAATGTTTGTTGGGGTGGGACCTGCGAGAGTCCGGAGTTTATTTCAAGAAGCAAGACAATGTGCACCTAGCATAATATTTATTGATGAAATTGATGCAATTGGGCGGGCCCGAGGTCGTGGCGGATTTTCTGGTGGGAATGATGAGCGGGAAAGTACATTAAATCAATTACTAGTTGAAATGGATGGTTTTGCAACGACTTCTGGTGTTGTTGTACTTGCGGGAACAAACCGACCAGATATTTTAGACAAAGCTTTATTGAGGCCCGGTCGTTTTGACCGCCAAATTTCAATTGATAAACCAGATATTAAAGGCCGTGAACAAATATTTAAAATATATTTAAAAAAATTGAAGCTTGATAAAGAGCCATCACATTATTCTCAGAGGCTTGCTGGACTGACACCTGGATTTGCTGGAGCAGATATTGCTAATGTTTGTAATGAAGCTGCATTAGTTGCTGCTAGGCGTGAGAGTGCTGTGATTACAATGGAACATTTTGAGGCTGCAATCGATAGGGTTATTGGTGGTTTGGAGAAGAAAAACAAGGTATTTATTTTATTAATGATCTGTCGTTGCATTTATTAATTTGATTTTCAGTTATGGTCTTTATTTTTTATCATTATATCCCTTGACTTGTAAAACTTAACGAGAAGTTGTCTTACATAAGTATAGGGATTATGCAAAGGACCTTGTTAAATGATAAAGGTCTTAATATTTGATCATGCAAAAATATGGGGTGTTATGTTAATAATAAACTTTAGGGACTTTGTTAAATTTTAAAAGTTAAAAAGATTTAATAGTGCAAAAATAATGTCCGTGGTATTGCATGAATTTAGCAGAAGTGCAAATATTTTTTTTTCTTAATTTGATAATTGACCCATTATCAAGTAAGTTCTGATTAGATGCACATTGTGAACTCTTGTAAGAGATATATAAAGTTTTCCTAAATAGAAACATAGAATAAGGTTAATTGCATAATGGTCAATTTTTTCTGTTGTGTCTCATTTGAATCCATCACTATATATACACTATATTTCCTTCCGAATTTCATATCATATTTAACCATATAATCATCAATTCATTTTATAGTAAATTATATGAAGCTAGCTACTTATAACAGTTTGTTTCATTGAATAAACAAAGAGAACATGCTCTGGGATAACTAGTTGTTTTCCTATCCGTTTATTCAGAGAAATAGGTTGTTGTAACTGGTTTATATTTTATTTACTAAGGAGTAAGTAAACTATGATATATTTATGGTTCAAAGGGTAAGTATTATACCATGAAATAATATTCACCATATACTTGTTACATATATTCTTTTTGTCAAGTTGAAGTAATGCTGAGCAAAGTTTAGTCTGATAAAACAATTTAATTGATAGGTGATAAGTAAACTTGAAAGGAGGACTGTTGCTTATCATGAATCAGGTCATGCGGTTGCTGGTTGGTTTTTGGAGCATGCAGAACCATTGCTAAAAGTGACAATTGTACCACGGGGTACTGCTGCACTTGGGTTTGCACAGTATGTCCCGAATGAGAACTTATTGATGACCAAAGAGCAGCTTTTTGATTTGACTTGCATGACACTTGGCGGTCGAGCAGCTGAGCAGGTGAATTCATCAACAGTATACCCTTTTTTCATTTATTTTCGATTTTTCGTTTTCATTATAGGTGACAAACTTTTACAAGCTTACCAATGAATGGTCTGATTTGGGTTATGCTTAATCTGTACTGGGTATAAAAGTGAAAGTAGTCAACTTAACAAGAACCTAGAACTAGAGTTGAGGTCTAATTTCTTATCCTTCAAAACTTAGATTTTAAGTGGGATTTTTGTTTCACACCATTTATTATTATAAAATTCAAAATCTTTGGACAAAAAGGGTC
Source organism: Flaveria robusta (assembly GCA_025506415.1). Classification (NCBI taxonomy): domain Eukaryota; kingdom Viridiplantae; phylum Streptophyta; class Magnoliopsida; order Asterales; family Asteraceae; genus Flaveria; species Flaveria robusta. The sequence continues at coordinate 28,597,576 of CM046472.1, forward strand.
AACAAGACCAACTCGTACCAATATACCCATTTTTACTTGATAAATAGGTCCTCCGTCATTTGATTATGTCACAGAAGAACTTATACAAGCTCAACAAATAGGTTCCTTTTTAGATGATTAGGTTGTAAATTCCTAAAATTGCAAGAACTCAACGAAAAAGTTCTTCAAGACTAGTTTTCTTTAAAATACCATTTTTTGCACGATGAAGTCCCTAGACTTATAAAAATGTATTTCTTGGTATAGGTTTTGATTGGAAAAATCTCAACGGGAGCTCAAAATGACTTGGAAAAAGTGACAAAAATGACATATGCACAAGTAGCAGTTTACGGTTTCAGTGAAAAAGTGGGTCTTTTATCTTTTCCAAAAGATGACGGCGCCTTTGAGGTGACAAAACCCTACAGCAGTAAAACTGCTGCAATAATCGACAATGAAGTGAGGGAATGGGTTGCGAAAGCATATAAACATACATTACAGTTAATAGAAGAACATAAAGAACAAGTAGCCCAGCTGGCAGAGCAGTTGCTTGAGAAAGAAGTTTTACATCAAGAAGATTTAGTCAACATTCTTGGTCAACGCCCTTTTGCGTATAGTGAACCGACAAACTATGATAGGTTTAAGGAAGGGTTTGCAGAGAATGATGGTGGAAAATGATGATTTGCCACATCTTTAATTACCTGCTACTGAATTGAAATATGTGGTTTTTTTTTTCTTTGGATGAAAATCGTAGTTGAAGTGATTTGTTTATTGCTAGATGTTAAGATTATGAAACTTATGTAGTAAAATAGCAACACAAGTCCTTTTCTAGGAGGGTGCTGACTTTGCCTATAAGTTGTTTCCGACTAAAAAAATAGCTTAAAAAGAAGAGGTCACAAGTATTGAAATGGATCAAAGTTACTCGAATTATACTTTTGGTGTAAAATAAAATGTTGTAAATTATTTTATTTGATAAATAGGGTTGTGTTAATAGGAACTCTTTCCTCTACTAAATTGTCATTTCATATCTCTATTTGTACTCGATTTGGGTATACACGGGGTACACTTAGACTACCCATTAAAATAATACAGTTCTTGTAATCACAATGATTAGACAACAACTTAAACCTTAATTAAAAATTATAAAAGTATCCGACATGCGCCGAAGAATAGGCAATTAAACAAGTGAATATTCTTTATACTTGGTTGAAAGAATATTCAGACTAGGTTGACCCAAAGCGACTTCTTTTTCTAAATTGAAGTCTTTATTAATGATGTGTTAAATGTAACTTAATAGACATCCTATTAAAATAATTATCGAAAGTTAAAATACAGTGTTAAAGAGGTGGTTACATTTTAGAGGAAGAAAAAGTCAAAGAGTTTCAGTAAGATATATTATTTGGGTAATAATAAAAAGATAACCTGGTAAATGCGCGCATACATTATACATATAAACTGAAATCAAAACTATGGTGTAAGGAAATCTTAATTCACAGAGTCATCTCTTACAGCATTCACAAAACAAAAAAGTAAACAAAGATATATAGTGATGAAATACATATATAATTGATTGCAATGTAATGTATATATGCTATAAAGAAAAAAAATAAAAAAAAGTGGGATAATTTATGAGTCCCAATTAAATGAGAGGGGGGGTTTCAAATGAAGATGCAACTAGAAACATTTCCTGTGGACGATAAGATTCATCATATTCAGCCTTTGCGATCCACATCTGCGCGCATATATATAGGAGGAACATGTATTGAGTCAGATATATATATATATATATATATATATAGATCCTGAAAGAGAAAGAGAAAAAAGGTAGAGGTAGATGTAGATGTAGATGTAGATGTAGATGTAGATGATGATATAGATATATATGGAGTGGCCTGCTGGAAGGTGCTGAGAGATGCCAAAATGGAGCCACCGATCCAGACACTGTACTTCCTTTCGGGTGGAGCAACAACCTTGATCTTCATGCTGGTGGCCGGGGGCTAAAGCAGTAATTTCCTTGCTCATTCTATCAGCGATACCCGTGAACATATATAGTAGTCCCTAAGCTCCGCTGAGCACGTACTATACGATATATATTCCCATACAAGTCCTTCCTAATATCCACGTCGCATTTCATTATCGAGTTATAGGTCGTCTCGTTCCATTCCGATCATCGACGGCTGGAACAGCACTTCCGGGCACCTGAACCTCTCCCCCCCGATCGTTATCACCTGCCCGTCCGGCAGCTCGAAGCTCTTTTCAACCGACGAGCTGCTTTTCGAGGTTTCTAGCTATTTCCTGCTCGAAGTCAAGCGCGATGTATGCCAGCTTCTCTTTCATGTCCCGCACGATTTCCCGCTCCGCAGATGTGGTACTGAAGGAGTAGCCTCTTTCCGTCAGAATCTTCATGAGGGCAGGGCGTCCGTCAAGCTAGGTCCAACCGCAGGATGGCGTGGGGGAGGGCGTACCCTTCAATTCCTAGATAGGGACGGTGTGGCTAACCGAGTCAAGAACAATACCAGTTGTACGGCCGCTGGCATACAAGGAAAGAACAGCTAGCTTGAATGGCCACGTACATGGCCGGATCGAGAGTTGAAAGTTTCAAACATAATCTGAGTCATTTTCTCCCGGTTGGCTTTTGGATTAAGATCGAGGCGCTTCCGTGAGCAGGACGGGGTGTTCTTCGGGTGCCACACGTAGTTCGTTGTAGAAGGAAGGTGTGATGCCATATCTTCTCCATGTCATCCCAGTTATTCACGATATGATGCCGTGTTCGATCGGGTATTTCAACTTCGATATACCACGTTTCGATTGGGCCTCGTCCCCTACGTATGCGTCTTTTTGTCCCATCCCAACCATCACTCCCGTGTGACGCGGACGCCCCACGATGCTCGGAAACACTGATATGCTCTCGGGGCGTCATCTCCCGCGAACCCAGCCTAGCTTATAAATTAATTACATTACATTACTTTACTTTACCAAACCAAAGCAAACAAAACCGTTGAATGAATGGAGATCATATCAGATCACATGCAATTAAGATCGATCATGACGATTGAATTGAATAAACATATATGGATGCATGGGAATTGATGATGAAATTAAAGGGAATTAAGGTTTACCTAGCTTGTAATAAAATTAAATCGAATTGGATTGTGTTTTTGAATTAATGGAGATGGAATAAAAGTAAAATTAGGGTCAAATGATAAAGGTAGGTGGTAGATGAAAAAGGGGCGTTCCATGTTGGTGGTACAAATGGATGGTTTCACGCTCAACCCGGAACTCCCTACCTCATGTGAACGCCATTTCCATATCACTTCCTTATTTTTAGTCCTTTTCAAATTAACGCCATTTTCCATATACATACATCTATTAACTATAATAAAAAAAGGTTTTAAATGACACGTGTCAACATATTAAGCATTTTTATTTTTATTTTCTCGCCTCTCTCTCCTAATTAATAATATTAATATATATAGTAATTATATTATTTAAAACATTTCTAAATTAAAAAAAGTAGATATCACAAAAATAAAAAACTAGATTTTTAATGAAAAACACCTTTAAAATTAAATAAGACATGAAAAAAATTCTTAAATAAGAAGTATTTGAATACCTTTTTTCTAAGTTTTATAAGATTATTAGTTTTTTTAAATAAAATTAAAAAAAGACCAGAATATTTTAAAAGCAATTAAAAAAACACAATCTTATAAAATGATATTTTAAAATGATATTATTGTTGCTTTTTACTTAAAATACTTATATATACATAACTCAATCATATCTTATTTACTAATATTATTTAAAATTCTTAAATTTTTTTACAAATTAATTAATATTTTATTCATTCAATACGTGTATTACACTGGATACTATACTAGTAACATATATATATATATATATATATATATATATATGCACGTATGATTAATTTAAAAGAAATATCATCAATTCGATTCTTCTTTTTGGAAATTTAATTATCAACTATAACCTTCAATTCTACTATGGTGGACTTGGAAAAAGGTGGTGTAAATTTAATTTGTAACCACTCAATGATTTGGTGGGCTTGGCTTGTGGTTCCTTGCTAAGTTTCTATAAACATTGAAAACCGCACCAAGGCTGAACTAGGCTCAGGGGCTTTTATCAATTGGTCCAATTTAATTAGGAAACACAAGCGTGTTAAGAACAACATCGATTGCTAATGTAGGGCTAGCCCATTTGGTAGAGACTTTGGCTCTTAGAGGGGAGGTCCTGGGTTCAAACCCAGACATGATGTAATATGGAATAATTTAAAAGTAGTAGTAAGATAGATTTGCCGTTCAAAACAAAAAAAAAAAAAAAAAAAAAGGAACAACGTCGATAGTTTCATTATATTTTTTTAAGTTGATTCAAAATCTACTCCATCGTTTTATCCTATCACCATTAGTTTATAATCGAATGGATGACGCCTATAGATTTTGGACAAAACAAATCCATGAGCTTCTTGTGGACAAAGCGGACAATATTGGTGGTACGAGAGGCCGGATGTTACATACGATTTGATTTAGACTAGGGTTTTCTTGTGTTGAATCGAATGGAAGAAATCATCTTCGTGAAGCTTTGGCATGGTGGGACGTTTGATGTTGGTTCTCCTAAACATAGGTATGTTGGTGGTGAATCGAAATTGCTTAAGTTAGCCATTGATAAAACTTCTTACTTTGAGTTAGTAAACTATGTTATGGAGACTAGTTCTTATCAATCTAAGGATTTTCACATGTATTCCTTGAATCCTGGTGATGGAGGGTTTAAACGATTAGTTAGTGATAAAGACGTTCTTGACTTGATGATCAATGTTATTATGATTTCTACTCAGATTATTGATGTATACATTCAAGAGGGACCAATAAACAAACCCAGTACCCAACCCATTAATCCTCAAGCCCAGTCAAGTGACCAGCCCATGTCATCTCAATCCCAACCTAATACCCCTCATAGTCAACTACTAGCTTCTTTGAGCCCTACTTCAGATTGTAGGAGGTACACTAAGTTGACAGCTAGAAGGTTAATAGCAGCCACTGTAGTAGCAACAGAAACAAGAGGCTGAATGTCTAATTTCAATCTAATATAATGTAATCATTTATAAAATTAATTTTTATATATTAACATTTATTAATATTTATGAGATTTTATTTATTTAATTAAAATAAATAATTTAATTTAAATTATTTTTCAAGCTTTGTAAACTTTATATTTTTTATAAATATGTAATTTGTTTAATTATTAAAATATGGATTTATAGGGTTTTAAGTTTAATTTTTGAAACTTTATTTTAAAGTTTAAAGGTAAAATGTTAACTTTCCTAATCCCCGGGACCAAAAGTGTAATTTGTTTTTAAAAAAACAACCCAACCCCCGCTCCATCGGCCTTCATCTCTGGTCAACCCCCAGCCAACCTCTAGCGACACCCAAAACCACACAAATCCATCGTTAACACTCAATTAACCGTTCCCTTCACCTCACATTGATGTTTCGAACCCATAACTCTTTTTAATTCGATTCAAACATTTGTTAAACTTGTTCAAATCGAAACCAAACTCTACCCATCAAAACTCGAATAAGTTTTGTATCCATAACCATCAATTGATTCAATAATGCAATCCTCAATAAATTCCTAATCAATTTGAGTGTAACTACACAGTTAATTTCAATTGAAACAATCATTTAACTCATGGAATCAACTTGTAGCTTTAGAAATAAAATCACGACTTGATCAAATCAAAACAGACAAACTGAACACTATATAACAGAGGGGAATCAACCCATCTGACTCCTTGAATCTCACTGCACTCGTAATTTTTATTACACATTCGTATTGAATTCATCCACTTTCTTCATTGCGAACATGCAACTAGGTGTTCAATAGCTTTCTGGCATTATAATTAACAATTGACCGAGGGCAATTGTTAATTAACCTACTCAAAAGCTTCACACAAAATTAATTGGATTATCATCAACCTTAGCATCTTGATTCCACCCATTATCCAGCCGCGTTGTTCTTGTTCTTGTTGCTCACGAATTTACATCAAATAGGTATATTGATTATGCATACATACTCGACATCTATCTCTTATCAAAAGGCCCATGGTTAATTTTATCATCAGTATCAATATGATATTCAACTGGGTCAAATCATTTGACATATATGAAGTACAAGTGATTAGAAATAGTTATGTATTAAAACACCCATTCAAATAGATGATCTCCACTAAGTCAACCACACATGAATATGTGATACTAGTGGGCGTGATCCGTGGGGTTATAAACTTTGAAAGTGCTAAATCTGATGATTTACACATTACTTTAATACAAACCACCCTGTCTTAATTCATACGTGAAAAACTAAAGCTGATAAAAAGAAAAATAAATACTGTTAAAAAATAAATACTCGAAGCAAAGGAAACAAATAACGAATGTGCAAATGGTAACTTTATTAAAGTTAATATACTATGTAGTAAATTGGTTAGATGAAAATAGAAGAAAACTTTATTAAAGGTTAGGAGATTAATTGTAAACTCAAGTGCATAACATTTGATTACTTTAAAGGAAAAAAATACTATTATGATAATATTGCGAAAACCTACAATTTATATATTGCTTGCATGATGTGATGAATACTACCAAGGTTTTTTCCTGACCTACTTTAAACATTGATTATATTTGTATACTACTACTACTACTACTACTAATACTGCTGTTGCTGCTACTGCGGCTGCCGTCGCCGCCGCTCCTACTACTACTATTATCATTAGTATTATTATTTTTAAATATTTAGTAGTTATATAGTTAGGAAATTAAATAAATAATACTTAATTTAAATATTATTTATTATATAATATATAAAAAGTAAATGGAAATCTAAGTATTAATTTAAAATAATATAAATAAGATAATACTTAATGAATTGAAGCAAGTAATCTAATATGTATTAAATAATGTATTAATTAAAAGAATTTTATTCAATGAGGGCAAATGAGGAATTATTACATAAAACACTTTTACTTTATGTTTAAAAAGTTGTTTTAGATATCTTAAACTTTAAATGCAAATACAAATATATCCTTCTCAAATGCTTTATACATATATAATATATATATATATATATATATATATATTATTATTATTATTATTATTATTATTATTATTATTATTATTATTATTATTATTATTATTATTATTATTATTATTATAGATGATAGATATAGATTATAGATTACTAGGAGGGTGCCCGCGTGATGCGACGAGCACAATGAGGAGGGACGACATTTTACATCTGGCATACATTTTTGGTATTTTGTTATTCTTGTAGTACTTTTACAAAAGTCTATTATGTTTTTTCTAAACTTTTAGGTTAGTAACATCATCATGGTGAATATACGTTATAAGCATTACACACATCTAAGAACTAATAAATAAGCATTTAAATTATCAAATAGTTCAAAAAACCATTGATGTAATAAAAGTAATACACAAATAAACAAAAATAAGTCTTAAACATAATAGTTGAAAAAAAAATATCTAGTACTCATTTTATTCGGTAGTGAAATAATCTCATTATGATGAGATCAATTTAATCAGAAGGATCAAACATTCGAATGATCCCATCTATGTTGGCCGACCACCATTTGTCATCAAAAGCATACCCATGAACATATGGTATTTCTTTTTGATGCACCCTACATCTAATGGAGGATGGTTTTCTAGAATATATGGTATTTCTTCTTGATTCACTGCTATATCTTTCGGATGATGGTTTTCAGAATTATTATCCACTTTGACAGACTAATCGGTAGATTGTCTAGAAGACATATGTGAACTATATAAATGGACTGGAAGATAGATGTGGGTTGTTTTTATCAAAAACAATTTGAACCAGCTGAAATGGGTTTTATATAACTAATTGTACATTTACGTATTACCTTATTGTACCTCATAAAATACAGTTTGGTTCAGCAAAAAGTTTGCAATAGAAAGTTTAAAAAAACACATGTTACAATTATAGTCTTAAAAGGTTATAAATGTGTTAGATTATGAGATATAGTATAGATATAATATAGATTATAGAGAGATTAAATGTATTAGATTATAAGGTTTTTAAAACACATGTTACAATTATAGGCTTAATTTTATGGTATCTTAAATTAACACTCTCATATGCTTTATATATAATATAGATATAATATAATATAGATTATAGATTATAAATATAGATGCAGATGCAGATATTGATATAGATATAAATATAAATATAAATAATAAAAAGTTGTACCACATGTAAATAAATAATCACTCTTAGGATTTGATTAGATCAATGCTCTCATGGCGTACGGTCAACCATGAAATTAATCTAGCCAATTCTCGGTGCCTTAACAACGGTATGAGACGAATCGACGAATAACCTAACCCTAGTTGACACAAAATCCATTGTAACAAAACTGTCATGAGGAATCACATGAACCGTAGCCCGTGGCATCTCTTCCTTTATCTTCTTCTCGGCGTCATCGGCTTTCATCCCCAACAGCTCTGGCCAGTTTGTTTTTCTACCTGCGAATTGCTCATCTGTTAACATGTCACAATCTTTATACACACATTTGTTTAAATACACGACAAATCAAGTAGCTTACTTGGGTGCTCAAGGGGACAACCTAGTGGTTGGATGGTGTGTCCTATAAATAAAATGTTCAAATCTTGTTAGATATCATTATTATAGAAAAATCTTGTTAAAGAAACTAAGCTTACTTGGGAGAGGTTGTTGTGGTTCCACAGCGGGTTTATTTTCCTCGGCCATCACAATATGAGTTTTGAACGCTTATGTGTTGCGAGGCACTTCTGTATATATATACAGTTGTTGCTATAAATAATGCCAACAGATGTAATCTGGTTATGCTAGCCGGTGACAACTTCAAGACAGAAAAAGGTATTTACATCATAAAATCGTTTTTAATACATATAAATTTGACGAGGTGATGTTTTGAATATACTAAAATGATAATGTGTATGTTGTTTTGATGATATAACATAATATAAAGATCACTTATTATGCTAGCAAAAAAGAGTCTAAATGACCCCACAATAATAGGAAGTTGTTTCAAACTATACTTATGTTAAAAAAAACTCTAATTTACTAATAGGATTAAAATTGAAAGGATGGTATTTTATTAATATGATATTTAATTAACGTTTTAATATGATAATAAAATAAGGTTATGATTATTTGAGAACTACTAAATATCTTAAGATCCACAAGAACTCTTATTAAAACATGATTTTTTTATATTTTATATAAAAATATGATTGTAATAAAATATTTAAGAGTCTATCTTGAAGTTCAAAAAATAAAAATAAGAAATACAATGAACGAATTAATGTAGGTATGCTATCTACGCATGTGTAGTTAAACAAATAAAAATTTTAAAAACATATGCAAACACTAGTTTGATGGGTTTTATGGCTTTTGATAATTATAAACATACCCAACTTTGTGTAAAAAGTATACAATTTAAAAAAACTTGACCTATTGATATTAGCTCTCGTAGTTTTTAAAATATTTATTAACTTTGTGTAAAAAGTATACAATTTAAATAGATTGTTTTAATTCGCCTATAGTTTTGCTATATTTAAAAAAAAATTAACGTTGTTATAAACCATTAGTTTTAGCAGCGTAACTCTAATTTACAATAACGAGGTGACCTACTATGAATAAATAGTTGGGTCAATGAGGTATCGCAATAAACACGATGCCTTTGACGTTCCTAGGAAAATAAACAATAAAATCACAATCATAAAAGAAACAAATGGCTATATAATTGCCGGCCAACGAATAGAATGACCAGATGGATATAAATAAAATAAGAAATAAACAAACTCAAGGATAAACGTTCAAGATATATTATTGGAGCAAGACAAAATTAATAAATTGTACATTGTATTTTTAATTACTTTTCTCTTCGCATGCTTAGACGAAAATTTTACAAGAACAAGATAAAACGTTGTCAATTCCGTTGGTAATATAGAATTGATAAAACTATCATATAATCGCTGTACACTCATAGATTTTAGTGGATTAATATTAATTAACTATTAATTAGGGAAATGTTTTAACCATTAAGTCTTTAAAAGCTAGAAAATATGATAGTAATTAAGATGTTGATACGTGTTTTTTCGATTAAGATTATGTTGATGGTAAAATTGGTAACGTTTCCCCTTCTCAAGTTCTATATTTTTTAAACGCTCGTAACTTTTACTTACGATATTTTTTAAAAATTTAATGCACCATAAAACGAGCATTTTTTATTTTTAAGACACGTATTAATATAAAAAATTAAAAAAAAGATTTCACGTTATTTCAAATCATTGTGTAATTTCGTCAGGTCATTGTGTAATTTTCTGATTGACGAGCAATACACAAATACCCGATGAGGATTACATGATAAACTGAAAATATAAAAAGTTTACATTTGTTAGTATTGTGTTATTTGAAAATTATAATTTTAAAAAAACACAATGCATAACATTATGGTTAATATTAGACACAATGGATCTGGGGCGATCCTAGTATGTAATTAAATTGGCACGAGACATAGGTCCCCAAAAGTTATGAGGTCTCCAATTATATTTTTTTTAGAACGATGAATTTTATTAAAAAATAACCACTAGGAAGATGCTACGATCAAGATCATAAACAACATACAAGCACTAGTAAACTAGTTCAAAATGTAAACGAGCACCAATTATGCCATACAATATCCTCACATTTGCCCCTATACTTCACCCATTATATAACCTAATTATAAATATATATAATCATTTCAGATTATGAAACAAAAAATTAATATATATTAATTGGTTAGACGCTTCTTCTACCAAACTCAAAGTCATGTGTTCTAATCCTATCAATGGTAAGTCTCATTTAACTTTTGTTGTGTTTTTTAACTTGGCACATCTTCGTTGTTCAATGGCTTCAGCCTCACATTCATTGTTTGAACTAATTTAATTAAAAATCTTTTAAACTTTAACATGCTTTAACTAATCAAGTTTATTACATAAAACAAATTGAAACATTAAAGAAAGTGTGAAAATGATTTTTGGTGTTTTAAATTCTTTATAATTATATTTTAATGAAACAAATATTATTTATTTTTAATCTTATATAACTTTAATCGTTTTAAGTGACTTTTCACGTATTCTACGATTCATATACATATGCAATAATAAATAAATGATGTGTTTCAACATTTTATAGAAATATTTGTGTATTTAAAACTTGGGTTATCTTATTAGATGTTTAGTTAATTACATTGTAGTTGATTAGTAGATGACCTTAGTAGTTGTAGATCTCAAGTCCTAAATATGGAAGGGCCCCGAATTTTTTATTCGCCTTGGGCCTCCGAGACGGTTGAGCCTACCTGCAATGGATAACACAATGACCAGCACTATACTCGATGATTAGCATTAGACACAATGAGTTACTTGACGAGCATTACACAATGACCTTATTAGAATTACACAATAAGCTGGAAAACGTAAAAAAAAATTATATTTTTAGCTTTATGTTATTTAAAAGTTGTTATTTTAGAAAATACAGTAGAAAACAGATTGATCAGCATTACGCAATAACATGATATTACACAATAATTTAATAAAAATTACACAATGAACAAAAATAACATAAAAAATTCCTTTTTTTATGTATAAACATTATACACATTTTAAAGATAAAAAACACTTATTTTAATGGTGTATATAAAAAAATATTGTATGTAAAATTTACAAACGTTTAAAAAAATAACAGAACTCGTAAATGTGGTTAAGACTAAACTATCCTTATTCTATCATTTAAACTGTTAATTATTTATCATTATACCATGAATACTTTTAGCCCTTTAGATCTAAGATCTAATGAATAATAATCCTTCTCATCATTTTTATTTTTTCTACCCTTTTTATGTTTCTTTCCTTTTTAGAATAACTCAACCCTTATTAGTGTTTATTTGATATTATGGTAGAGAGTTTATTTAATGAACATAGAGTTTTTTAGAAGGAATGCTACACAAATAAGTTTAGATGCCTTGGTCATTAACGTATTAGTGTATTATAAACAAGAGTCTTAGTGTATTGTAATTTGTGCGTTTTTCATTGGTATATCAATAAAAAAGTAGTGAAAGAAATTTTACGAACCATGTGCTTTTTTGTTTGTGTTTATCATATTCAATTGACGTCTGTGAGTAAGTTTGATAAAGGGTTTGATTGTCGACAATTGGTATTCGAGTTCTATGATTAATGGTGATAACAAAAAAGGTTTTTAGTTAATCGATAATCAACAGCAGAAAATGATCTCAATCGAGTCTTGGGATTCGAGGATTTGTTTGCTAGAAATCAATTGCGGGTGATTTATTACAAGTAATAAGAAAACAGATTTGGTGCTGGAGAAATGATATTTGGAAGGGGTTAAGTAGATCTTTTAGCAGTCAAGGAAAACAAAAAAGTTGTGGTTTGTTGTGTTGGTGGTCGATAGCAGTGGTTCTAGATGGATTTTTTTTTTGGGGGGGGGGGGGGTTTCTTGGGTTTAATCCAATCACGGTTAAGACAATTTTTTATGTTGTTTACAAAGAAATGATAAATGATAAAGAAGTGGCTAACGTACCAGTCCGAGAGGTGGATTTCGTGAATTACATGTGTCTTGTTTTAATTACCAGAAACAGACAATATTCAATGTTCATGTTGTGTAGGATGCCATTGAACTAGGATGTCAAGAAAAACCATGAGGTGATTGCTATTTTGTTTTAATCAACGTCCTAAAAGTAAATTTTCCAAATTGGAAATCTAGAGACATTAAAGGGTATGTGGGATGTGAACAAAAATCGATAGTTAGGTGCTGCAAGTGAAATAGGTGAGACTTCAAGCATCAATGACTAGCTATTAGTTTAGTATAAACTAGTTTATTAACTCGTGTTGAATAAAAGAAAAAAATATCAAATAAAAAAATTAATAATATGATCGAATTCACAGGTTGAATAAATGATATGCATAACAAGGCACAAGAGATGTTCATAATATGATTTTACTATATTTAATATTAGCATTATACATTAGCAAACATGAAACAAATGTCACGAAATATCACATTTTAGTGCATTCACAAGCTAGATGATCATTATTAAGAAAAATAAAAAGACTACATATTATATTAATCCATAGGGTAGGGTTATAGTGAAAATGGTATTTAATCTAAAAAGTATAAAAAGAATTGTTGGATTGATATGTGTCCTTCTATTATTTTAAAGAGTAGGCAATTTCGGCTATTGTGTCAAATAAATCAGCTTATTGTGTTATATACGTTCATTGTGTCATATATTTTACATCATTTGTTAAATGTATTCATTATTGTAGTTTACGTTTTAGATCATTTGTGTTATTATTGTTATTGTTTCTATATTATATAAATTATTATCTATCATTGTGTTTTACAATTGAAAGTGTACAATAATATACTTTCACCAATGTATTTATCAAAACTCATAGTGTTGAAAATAAAACAATGTGTTATTTTTATAATTATTTTTTATACTTTATATAAACTTGTTATCAGTCATTTATTTTACAATTAGAAGTACACGATGATTTTATTTCGCCAATATATTTTTCAAAACTCATAGTATTAAAGATTATACAATAAAGATCAAAAAACACAATGACACAAAATGTTATTTTGTCATTATTTTTAATGTATTGGATTTATTAGTCGTTAATTTATTATTGTATTTTACATATTATTGTCATTATTTTTAATCCATCACTATACTTTTTTTAAATTTATCATTTAAAAAAACAAAATAGTATTTTTAAAAAACACAATAACTAACAAAAAAACACAATAAAATGCACTAAGAGCATTCATAGTGAATTCCTCATCTTTATCCATATAATTATACTAAAAATCACTATTTTTTCTTTCTTATTTTTAATTAAATAATATTTTTTATACTCTTATCATTACTTTTTTCTCTTTTCTTCACTCACAATCACTTTCAAAAATATTAAAAAATTTATAGAGATTGAACAGTGATTCTTCAAATATACAATCAACAATAACATTTTCTCTCTCCTTCACTCACAACCATTCAAAACCATTCCATATAATATACCAAACATATTCATATATTTTTAAGGATTCCACTATGAATGCTCTAAAAGACACAATGACAAGATATGAACTTAAAAAATAAAACAATTTATTAAAATTTTATATAATAATATTGTACTTGTTTTAAATATAAAAAACACTTATTTTTATGGTTTAATTTTTATAAAAAAAATACTATCCTACATAAAAGTTATAAACACTTAAAAAATAGGGGAACATGCAAAAAAGTTAACAAAAATGGTTATTTGTAAAATAGCCCTCTAACAAAATTTTTTCTACAAATTACTCTCAACTATTGATTAAGTAGTTGGATGATTGAGATTACTTTTTATAATTTTTTAGTTTTAGAGCACTTTGTATTTAAATCTATCCTTAATCTATAAGTACTTATAATAAATGAAATATAGATAAAACACAAGACTTGTTAAGTAATATAGAAAAAAAAACACAATTATTATGTGTTTTATTTTTGAATCATTTTGTAATGTAACCGTACCGTTTGTTTAGTTTGTGTTCAAACAAATTTTAAAACTTTTTAAGCTATCAATAAATAAGCTTGTTTTATAGGTGATGACAATGATCCAATCATTCATGTTGCAATAAATTAAATAATAAATATTAGTGAGATTTTGATACTATTCTTATTATATAACTATGAATTTGAAATAACATGAATATATTTATTAATGTAACGTAATTAATTCTTTGTAAAATTATAAGTGTTTTATTTTAATAATAATTTAGGATTAATAGACTAAGAAAAATATAATATGATGTAATTGTGGGGATATATATTATGCTAAAATATTAGAAAACCATGTGATTTGGTACAAATAAGAAAATATTTAGTATTAAATTATTTGTTTAAATTTGGCTAAATATTTTCTTTCACATTAAAAGTATTGAAAATATATATAAAATTTGGTAAGTTTAACAAGTTTCAAATATTGATTTAGAATATTTTAATAGTGATATTGATAATTAGTTGTAATAAGTTGTTATTTTTAATCATATTCAAATTTTGTTTTAAAATGAGAATTTTCGTTTAGTTTGAAAATGAGAAATCAAAATTTGAATTTCAAAATTGTTAAACATGATTGGAAAGTTTGACTTGAAATATTATTATTAATAGTATTTAACAAAACATTTATATAATGAATTTTAAAATTGAAAGTTTTGTATGATTTTGTTAACTAAATGGCATTTATATTAAAAAAAAAATCATCCACTTGTTATTTACATATATGTAAATCTGGTTATACACATGTGTAATACCAAATTTACGCATGTGTAATCCGGTATTACACATATGTAAAATGAATTTCGTAAAACTTTTTTATTTGTTATAATTTTTTTTATTTTTTTATGAAAGGGGAAGCTAGGGAAATATTTTTATTTTTTTATTTTTTTTTATTTTTATGTTATTTTTATTTTATAATTTTTTTATTATATTTTTGTTAATTACTATTTTGTCATTGAAAACTAGTGGCTCACATTGGTTACAAGAGTTCTTACAAAAAAAAAAAAAAAAGTTCTCATTTGATTCATCTCCTATATATATAGATATGTAGATATATATGTATAAAATAAAAGATGAAAAAAAATTTAATTTTTTTGGCCGTTAAGTGAGTGAGCCCTTAACGGTTGTCTAGCCCGCCCCTCCTTAGGACCGATTGTGCTTCTTAGAATAAGATGCATGTTTGTGTGCAAGCTCCTCCATTGCAATTGACCTTGATGGATTTATAAGCCTGCTGGTACATACTACCAGCTCGTGTAAATGAATGAAAAATTTTAAGAAGGGTGCCTGGTGTACTTATAGACTAGCAGACCGAAAATTAACACTACTAACGTAAAAAAGGGGGGAGTGGAGGCCCTCTCCGGCCCCCACTAAGCTTCGTCTATGCATAAAACCATCATTCTTTATTAAAAACTGGCCCACTATCCAACTTAATCTCTAACTTGAAAAAGGGTACCATTTTATAGCAAGGAAAGTCTACATATTTGGCGCCTTTTTTTAATTTCCTAGTGCCACTAACTATTTCGCTGTGACATATGAGGTGAAAATCATTGTGTTAGGGAAATAATTTTTCATACCATACATTTTTGGTTTTATTTCAATATTTAGCCAACCCTTGAACAATATTTTATTCTATCATCACGTAATGGTTAATATGTCATTTCATGATCATGCTTTTTCTTGTTGCATTATCACTAACTAGACCCATATGTGATGTTGGTTTACGTGCATTTGCAGAGCTTCATAGGGGCCGGGGGCGCCAACTCCTCTGTTTTGTTCCCAATAGTCTTAAATTTTAGTCCGATAGTGTAAATTTTTGGTCAGATAGTGTAACATTTTATATAAATATTGAGTTCGCCCCCCCTAAAAAATTAATTTCGACCCCCCCTACGAAAAGGTTCAAGCTCCGCCCCTGTTTATGTGGCAAACGAAATGACTACGTTTCACATAGCTTAAAAATTATTGTGTTCAGGAACATTTATGCACCTTACTTACCTCAACCTTGACTTACAACACGCGTGCACATTACCGTCATGCTCAACTGTGATGGGATCAAGTATGTTGGCAACCTGATTTGACAAAATTAACAATTTTAGTTGGAATATGTCACAACCCTCTTAAAACAGAAACAGGAGAGTGTAACCAAACTGAATATCAAAAATAAAAATTGAAATTATATAAAACTAAAAGTTTCAATACAATGTATATACCTTTAAATGCTTCATTATATGGGTTTCTAGAGTTTGTTACAATATGCTACATAAAGATGTCACGTACCAAACACAAGGATCATACGAAGCTCCTCAATATGTATATACAATGAAGCTATTCTATTCCAGCTACTAAAAAACATGCTTAAATATCAACATAAAGTTACTGATTTCACAGGTTTAATTGTATTAAGAAATGACGCGTGAGAAAAATGAGTCAACAATAATGTTGGTAAGTTCACAAGTGTAGAGGTAACACTAATCAATGTAATAGACCACAAGACTTTTCATGATTTGATTATTGTCAAATTACATGAAATCTGTCAATATCTCTATACTAATAAATCTCTATACTAATAAATAAAAATAAATCCGGACACTTGCCACCATTTTAGGACATCTAATAATTAGTTTTCCCGCTTCTCTCTATTCTTAATTATGAATACTATAATAGCTATTTATTAATTAATAACTATCCAAAATTAAAATTTCAAATATGTCAACTTCAAATTTTCAAATATGTAATACATGGTTTTTTTAAATCCGTATATACAATATTTAAGACATAACTTTTTATATGATTAGCCATATAACAGTAAATTTATTTATTTCGTGTATTACATGGGATTGTAACCTAGTTATATAAACACACCAAAACTGAAGCTGATTGTAATAGTAATGAAATGCCCCTTCCTTTGCACATACCCAAGCACATAGGTAGTTAGGCTAATGATGCACCAATTTAGATCTCCAATCAAAGTTTACACGACTAACTCGGGTGGAGGTAGTCAAACCTAAATAGTATATCCTTGATTACCTAAAGTAACATAAGCATGCTTTTCACCCAAAATGTTTCAAAAACTAAAAAAGGTTATAAATACTCACGTGATTTTCTCTTACAAATATCTATATATCAATATTGAAAGCTCACAACTATGTATGAAATTTACCATGGTAATCCTAAGTGTACACATGTTATCGGTCTTTAATATTAGGGTAATATTATTACACGTGTGGTTGAGCTCTTTGTATTAAGTAAAATGCCATAATGTTAAATTGAATCAATCTTCTTATACAAGTGTTAGACTTGTATCGTTTTAATAATCACGTTTAATATGTAGTAGGTCTTCACGCATGAGTATATAAGTATATACATGTATCATATATATGTGTTTCTTAGCATGTGGGTAGTAAATATGTCTAAGTATAGATAGAGTAATATAAGTCGTATATTTGGTTCGCCATTTAAAAAGGTTTAATTTCTCAATTAACATGTGTAATTTGTGTGACGTAAGTGTGTGTGTGACTCGCGCTATGCAGCGGGGGTTATAAAAGTTGAAAGTTTAAATCTGATTGTTTATATATAGTACTAATCACAGGAAAAAAGATTACGTGCGAAACGTTGATATAATATTAATAGAAAAAAATACTATCAAAAATAAATAACTCAAAACAGAGAAAAAAAATAGCGAATGCATAAATGATGACTTTATTAAAATTAATGACTTATATTGTAAATTGATTAAAAAAAATTTGACATTACTCGAATGCTTAAATATAAAACTTAAAAAAATTTAGGTGATTAAATATAAATTTGACATGTCTCGAACGCTTAAGCATAAAGTTAAAAAAAACTTTCTACTGATTATATGTAAATTTGATATAACTTTAATGCTTAAATATAAAATTAAAAGAAAAAACAAAATGAGTAGGTATAAAGTTGAAAAAAAACAAAGAGAGAGAAAGTGTTGTAATTAATTTTATAAAATATTCTTAGAGGCTTAAATGTAAAATTATAAAAAAAACAAAGTAGGTTTTTTATTAGTTTGGAGAAAAACAATTATTATGGTAAAATTTAGAAAACCTACATGTTCACTACTCATAATTTTTTTATTTGTTATATATAGTGTTGTGGCAAGTGTTATCGAGCCTATTTTCCGAACTGTCTTGAACGTTGATATATTTGAGTATTATATTATTATTATAACTAAGTAAATATTCAATGATTATATACTTAATTGTTTAAATAAAATAATACTTAAATAAAATAGTATTAAGTTATAATACACAAGGAAATTATAGATAAATAAACTTAATTAAAAAAACTGATTCAGCTTCATCCAACAGCCTATATTGTTTCTATCAGTTATTACACTCACCGTCAAAACAACCGATTTGACACTTTTGAACCCTAACTACAAATCAATAAAATACACAAGGAAATTATAGATGAATAAACTTAAATTTAGGATTTAAAGTTATATATATCAATCAGGAATATATGATGATAATAATCATCATCATCAAAATCACTAGTTACATAAAATGATAAAAACCAAAATAACACATGAAATGGGCGGTGATAATCAAGATAAACAACTAACCTTGGTCGATTTGGAGGATCTAAAAGTTTTTTAAACTGTGTGTAAATTTGGCTTCTGGGTTGGAATAATAAACTCAAGCTTCATAATTTTGTGAGAAACCTTGACAATGATGGGAAATTTAAAGGAATCTTGCGACCGAGTTCATCTGCCAGATTCATGGTTTGTACCGGAGATGTGGGGAGGTAAAGGGAAAACCGGAAAACCCTTGAAGAGGTAAGAAATAGACTATGAAACCGCGATTAACTTCTGCTTCTACAATTAAGTTTGCTTTTCACTCGACTATGATTAAAAGTTTATCACTTTTTGATCATTTTAAAAACTGGTTATCATTTTCTAGACCCATAGAATATAGTAATTGAACACGTGTGACGTATTGTTAACATTCTTACGTTTAACATGCTAAAAATTGAAATTACTTAATGGATATCTACCGATAACAGACATGATACGTACGGGTGGAGAATCAGATACAAAGAAGTCGTACCTTAAAAATCGTAGGAACCAATATAATTATGTCATATGTCATATGTATTAATTATTTATCACGAGGATAATTGTCATATAAAAATCCGGTTGTTTTTGGAAATCCCTAAAATATGCTACCATTTTTTTTGATGTATTATATTTTAAATGATAATCAAATATGATTAATATATTAAAGTTGAAATATTAATATGTTTAATATTTACCTAAAAAAACAAATATAAAATATATTCATATAAAAACACAACACAAAATATTTACGTACTTTCAAACAATTAACATAATATATATGTGCAAAGTAGCATAACATATGTTCAAAATAACACGAAATAAGTGGTATTTTATTAGACTCAATTAAATTTCATATAACCATGATTTCAAATTGTATATTATCGTACTGTCAATTATTATAGGTGTTATGTTTAATTATATGTTTTATGTTTGATTTTAATTTTTTTACTTTTTATTTTTGAGTTATATGTATTATGTTCAATTAGTTATATGTGTTATATTTAATTTTTTAATTGTATGTACTGTGTTAAATGTGTTTTGTTTGAGTTTTAGTCATGCGTACTATGTTATATGTGCTATGTTTGAGTGATATTTATTGTGTTTAATAAGTTATATTTTTAACTTTATAAGAATTTTAATAATGTGTTATTATGCTATTATATATATGTTGCACTTAAATAAATATGTTATTATAGGTATAACACTAGCTTAAACTATAGTATCATATTGTTATAAAAGTACATTAGTGCATTTTTAATTAATGGTATTCTGACACTTAATTAATAAGTGTTGTTTTAGCCTCTAATAAATGTTATTTTTATTTTACTAACTCTTGTTTTGGCATTATATAGTGTTGTTTTTTATACTTTTCTTTCAAGAGTTTGTTTTTACTTGTTTTTCAATGGTTTTTATAAAACACGATAATAGCATAGTTTAATCGTGATAATCGCATAGTTGTAAATATTAAAAAAAATATCACAGCCAAACCCAAAACACAACAAACTGTTTAACAATCTCAAAATCAGGTATTATAAATTTGTCTCAGATGAGTTAATCTCATCATCACCACCCAACAACATCACATCCACAGCTCAATATTAGTTTTTGCACAAATATTTCATCAAATACCAACGATCAGTGCGATGATTAACAACATCACGAACAACCAAAAACCCCCAAATAAGAAAAGTAAAAGGG
This sequence comes from Flaveria robusta, assembly GCA_025506415.1. Lineage (NCBI taxonomy): Eukaryota > Viridiplantae > Streptophyta > Magnoliopsida > Asterales > Asteraceae > Flaveria > Flaveria robusta. The sequence continues at coordinate 28,618,527 of CM046472.1, forward strand.
TAGTCTCAAATGAGCATAGGTCAAAGTCATCGACTCTAAAGACACACCGACATCGTCGACGACCGACAAAGACCTTCCCCAAATAGGCAATATAGATTAGAGCGATAAAGTCGAGGCCTCGCGGAAGCGGTGGTGCTCCATGAACGTAGCAATTGATCCCCCCCCCCCAAAAAAAAAAAAAAAAAACCTCATTGCATGTTAAGAGATAGATGACGCCGAGAGAAGCGATGGCAAGCCGGCGGCCACCACCTCCGCTCCACCATCACCGGCACCAAGCAGAGCTAGTTTCTTTGGAAGAACGAAGCCTAGATGTCGTAAATCGTTTTCCGCTCAACCTATACCACAATGCCATTGCCATCGCACCTCTAAAAACCGAAAACCTCCATTGGATGCGCCGCCACCACCGGTGTCTATCGTTTCTTCCACCATCATTGGATCCTATCCCCTTAAAAGGGAAACATAGACCCAAAATCGTTGACAAACCAGCAGTCATCGCATGGTGGTAGCGTGCAGGTCGTGGTGGCGCAAGCCGAAGACGGCGGCGGCATAGGCGGAACACAATAGCGGTAAAAAGCAAGGAACTTTCTCTCTCTACAAAAGAATTAGTTGAGATAGTGGGAAATTTCTTCCCTTTTTTTCCCCCTTTAAACTCATATGAGAGGCAAAATACACAACTCACACTCACTAAACTTAAGCAAACCACAAACTCACTACTAAACTATTCCTTCCACTTGCAAAATTAATATTATGTAATAATGATGTATATGAAAGTTATTTTATTAATCAACATGCAGAATGTTTTTAGATAAGATATAGTTTTTATCGAAAGCATCCTCTCTTACGTAGTATACATTTCTATTGCATGCGTTTGCAAATAACATAAATGAATCTAAAACTTATACACACAACTTCCATCATCGCTCCTAGCCGTTGGATCAAAGTTCTCAGCGGACGGATCCGTGCAACCTTCACGAACAGGAACATTAACTTGTTGAGCAGCTTTGCCTGCATATGTAACGTACGTTCGTGTTTCAATCAAAACCTACCTTCAAACTACTATACGCGTACGTACATTCATCTTCAATAATTCTAGTAACTTATTAATTTCAATTTTCAAATCCTGCCTACAAATTAATAATTAATTCATTCAAATGAAGAATCCCTAACCATAAAAGGCTCCATTCTTGATGGCGTCTTCGTTAGCATCTCCGAGTGCAGCTTCTTTTAAGTATTTGTCTGCTAATTGGACTCTTTTCACGTTTTCTTGTTCCTTAACAAGCATGTTTCCATACTCAAGAAGCTTTTCAAGACTCATCTTTGGTTGTTCAAAAGTAGGAGGTGCTTCCCTTGAGTTCACAAGTCTTCTTCCAATATTTTCTATCCCGATGCCCGAAATCCACTTCCTCACTTCGTCGTCGTACACTCTTGCTCTCAAAGCGCCAAAGAAATCTGCACATTAAACCAAACAATGGTGCGTGTTCAATTCCCTTGTAGCCAGCTAGATCGAGTTAAAGAAAGCAAGTTTTAATAACCTAGCTAATTATTTCTTGCCGTTACGTACAACAACATATTAATTAGCTTTTCCAAAATTATTAATTCTATCCGAAATTATTAGTTTTTGTTGTCATGAACAACAAGGTCTTTATTTTATTTTATTTTTAAATAAATAAAAACTAAGTTGTTAGAATTGACAAGTGACAACATATATGCATAAGAAATATATATATATATATATATGTATATGTATAAAAATATCGTTTATTACCTATGGATTGTCCGGGGAAGGTGTCTACAAGCTTGACAACATCCTCCTTAGGAACATTATCAGTTCGGAAGATGCCCATGCACACACCGATTCGATCTTCGCGAGTAGGGGCCCAATAAAACTTCTCCATACGGCCGTCACGGATAAGAGGCGCGTATAGGGTTCGAAAAGTCGTTACCAGTGACGATAATGGGAACTCTGGGGTTTTCTTGCTTGTTGTACATCCCCGGAAGCTGGACATTGGTAGGGTTATCGGCTATGTTCATAAGTGTAGCATTCACCATCTGGTTGTTAACAGTGTACTGTGTGGTTCCGCCCATTCGACCAGCACCCGCATCAAGATCATTGATGAATAACACACACATTTTCCCTTTACTTATTATGTCTGCCGCCTCACGGTATCTCTGCCTGATTAACTTTGCGGGTTCTCCTGCATTCCCGCTTTCTAATTCACCCGCACTCATCATAATCGGGCTGCAGGATGGTTCACGTAAATTCATGAATGACACATGAAATATATAGACATGTATATTAATTTGTCTAAAGATGAATATGAAGTATGTACGTTGTTAATGGAGGTGACAAACTTGGTTAATGTGGATTTTATTTGTGTTCAAGTACATTACCAATTTAAGTAAGATGCATTATATATGAATTTATTCATATATAATTAAAGAGTTGTAGTCCATTTTATTAAAAAAAGATAATATATATATATATATATATGTATATACTAACTAATTACTAGCATTGAAATTATTATTATTATAGAATATATATATATATATATATATATATACTATATATAATACATATATATATATATAGGGGAGGGTTCCCGAAAAACCAATAGTTATGTGAAAACCAAAGAAAACCACGGAAAGCAATAACATAACTCAAATTTATTTTTTTTGTTATTTTAATTGTTAAAATGCTATTTAAGTGTTTGGTACATATATGTTGAGCATACATACGAAAATGAAGAGTCTTACGTATACGTAACACTATGTCGAATGAAAAATGGTTACGTATACGTAACCTATGTGGGACGTATATGTAAACCATGCTACGGTTTTCATTTGATTCATACCCTTATTTATATATACTCACATATATATATATAGTAGTGATAAAAAAATTTATAAATTATACGAGCTTTTTCATTAGTTTTCTCTAGTTTTCTTATAACTTTGTAGTTTTCTTAGGATTCCTCCTATATATATATATATATATATATATATATATATATATATAATATATATATATATATATATATATATATATATATATATATAGGATTGGGTTTAAATAAAAACCAAGAGAAATTGTGTAAACCAATAAACTAAATCTCCACCTTTGATTTATGAAGATCAATGGCTTATATTTTTTTATTATAAATTAATAAAAAGTTATACTTTTATTGGAACAAGTGTACAAAAAGTCAAACAAATATGAGTCATTGATCTCGTAAATCAAAGGTGAAGATTTGGTTTACACAATTTCTCTTGGTTTACATTTAAACTATCCCATATATATATATGTGTATTATATATATATATATGTATATATATATATATATGACTTGAAAGTATGTAAATTAAGGAATTGAAGAAAACCTACTTGATACCCATTTTGGCGAATACAAGCTCGCATTGGAATGATTTTCCTTGACCTTTGCCTCCCCAGATACCTAAAATCAATGGAACCTGCAGTAGATCGAAATAATTATGTATATACGTTTTACTAGGAGCTAATTTTCTCTAGTGGTACGTTGGCGATTATATTTTGACTCGTGAATACTACCCGTGCATGCTGATTTTAGTAATTCCTTATCTCTAATGAGTCAAGTGAGTCATAAAGTATTTTGACTCGAAATGTAAATTGCATGCATGGGTTACTATACCCACCTTAATATTGGGCAGTGTCATGAAGTTCTTAGTGATATGAACAACAAGCTTGTCCATGAAAGCCGGAGCAATGTAGAATCCATCCATGTTATTATCCAGATTATATCTGCAACATTAATTAATTAATTAATTATTCACTCATTCATGTATCTTATATTATGATGGAAATCAATTAATTAAAACTAAAAAGACAATGATATATATATATATATATATATATATGTGTGTGTGTGGTGTGTGATAGAGAACAAATGTTAACATTTATTTATTGTGATAACTTATTAAGCAAACTAGTGGTCCGCAGTAGACCACTTTATCACTGTAAACTAGAGTTGCACTGGTAAATCTAGTGGTACATAATAAACGTTAAAAAATTTAAAAAACATAGCAAAACTATATTCGAATTAAAGATATTAATATGATTTATTTAATGGCGTAATTTATATAAAAAATAACATTATACAATATAGTTAAGAATGTTTAGAAAAGGGTGAAGTTTTATGCAAAGGGTAGGAAATTAAAAATGGAGGGAAAATTGTTATATCAATGGTGTAAAACATGATGTAATACGGTGTAAGAGTTAGTTACACTGCATACTCATGGTGTAAGTATTCGTTACATTAGTGTTAACGGGTTATCGCAATAAATATGAGTTAATAACCGTTCCTCTCCCTATAATCATGGTGTAAGTGTTCGTTACATTAGGGGAAGAAATGCTTGTTAACACACATTTATTGCGATAACCCGTTAACACTAATGTAACAAATAGTTACACAATGATATGTAGTGTAACTAACTTTTACACCACGTTACACCATTTATATAGCAATTTTCTCTCCATTTTTTTAAAAATTTCCCCCTTTTTTAAAACCATTTTAACTAATTTTGTATTATATTATTTTTTTATACAAATTACACCATTAAATATATCATTTTAATATCTTTTATATGAGTATAGTATTGCTATATTTTTTTTAAAAAAAATTAAATATTTATTGTGTACCACTAGTTTAAAACTTTAACTTTAACTTACAGTGATAACGTGGTCTGTTATGGACCACTAGTTTGGTTAACGGGTTATCGCAATAAATAAAGATTAACATTCGTTCTTTGTCCTATATATAACATATATATGAGAGGGTTCAAATGTTAACCCTCTATTATTACGATAATCATGTTAACTTTTCAATATCAATTAAATTCATTATTTTTTTTATTAGATTAACATTAGTACACATATACAAAAATATTTTATTTTATGAGATTATTTCAACAAAAAAGATAATGACATTAATTGAACTTAAAAAGTTAACACGGTTATTGATAATAAATAAAGGTTAACATTTGAACCCACACTCACTTATATATATATATATATATATAGATTTAGTAAACCCGTGTATTACATGGGTTGAATCAATAAAATATTAATATAATAAAATTTTATTAATTTAAAATGATATTCTAAGATATGATAGAAATTACAAATAAATATGATTATAAGTAATAAAACAACAATATCATCTTTTAAAATTGTTTTCATAAAGAAAAATAAAATATTGGCAAATTGGATTTTAATAATCTAAACTATTACATATTGGCTAATAATAATCTAAACTATTAATTTGGCTAGTAATACTTCTAACTTTTACTTTTATAATCAACAATACTCCAAGTGGCATAATTTTCAAAATTTTATGCTTGATTTGTATCTATTTTAGTCTCAATTTAGCTTGTATGTTTCTTCATTTCGTTCATAATTATTGTTGTGAACCGAATCGAGTCCAAATCAAACGTAAGAAAATGAAAATTATGTCACTTGGACTGTTGTTGGGAATAAAAGTGAAAGTTGAGAGTATTAACGGTCAAATTGATAGTATAGATTATTATCGGCCAATATGTAATAGTTTGGATTATTAAAATCCAATTTGCCTAAAATATTTTGTTTGAAAACAAATCGCTTAAAAATACCATTTATAAAAATCTCTAATTATAACTTCCAGTTTTAATTATTTTTGGTTTATAAAAAATTTACTTTTTAAAAACACCAATTTTACAATATTTTATATTTTTAAAAAAGTTTGATGTTTTAGAAAAAAAAAATTTTTATAAAAGTTTATTTCTTTAGAAATAATATTACTAAAAAGATCTCTTTACTAATTTATTAAAATACTATTTTTAATCTAAAAAATATTAAATAATATTATTATTAATTAAAGTAATTATTTAATAGAAGAGAGAAGCATGAAAATTTTGTTGAGGATGAATGTGGTGTTGCCATGCGTCTCCTTAGTTACTCTTTTATTAGAGTAGAAAGATATATATATATATATATATATTATTATATATATATATATTATAATGTGACAAAAACTAAGAAATTATGTAAACCAATAAACCAAATCTTCACCTTTGATATATTAAGATTAATGGCTCAGATTTTTTTGATTAAAAAAATCAAAAGTTTATACTTTTGTGAGACAATATGTTGAAAAAGTCAAACAAATCTGATACATTGATCTTGAACATCAAAGGTGGAGATTTGTTTTATTGGTTTACACAATTTTATTTGGTTTACAAAAAAACTCATCTCTATATATATATATATGTATATAATATGTATATACATATATATATGTATATTGTATATATGTACATATATATATGATATACATATATATATGTATGTACATATATATATGTATGTACATATATATATGTATGTACATATATTATGTATGTACATATATATATGTATATATACATATATATATTATATGTATATATGTATATATGTATATACATAATATATGTATATACATATATATGTATATACATATATAATGACATACATATATATACATATTATATGTGTATATATATATATATATAATATTATATATTATGGGTCAGGATCATTACAGAACCACTTTTTATTTTCAGAACCAAAAGAACCATTGGTTTACATAAATATAAATTACGAACCACTGGTTTACATATATGTAAGATAGTAATATTTAGTTGTTTTACATAGTTTATTGTTCATGTCGGATTACACATATGTAAACAACTCAAGTAACATCAGACTTAATTTACTTTATGTAAATCAATGGTTCTGTAGTTCTGAAAATAAAAAGTGGTTCTGCAATGATCCTAACCCTATATATATATCTATATATATATAATGTTGTAAAAATCGGCCTAGTTGGCCGTTTAATCGATGATTAATCGCTAGTTGATCGGTTACCTTGGCGATTTCATGTAATCGGTGGATAAAATCGGTAATTGGACCTAGTCGGACAAAATCGAACCAAATCGGTCCAAATCGGCCCTGATCGACCACTAATCGGCGGCTAGGTTCCAGCCAAATTCCGGTCACATTTTGGTCAGATTCCGGTCAAATGTTTTAAATTACGGTCAAACCTTGAAAAGTTTGGCCAAATACATGTAAATTTTGTTCAAATGTGTTTGTATATATATAAATCTGAACATTTTTATAAAAATTCCATTTAAAAATGAGTATGTATATATATAAAACTGAAAATTACTTATAAAAGTTTCAATCCGATTAATCACTAGTCGGTACCTCACAGCCCGACTAGCGCTTAGCAATTTTTACAACCATGTATATATATATGTGTGTGTGTGTTTGTCTTTGTTTGTGTGTTTGTGTATGGAATTAAATGAAAATGAATGTAGTATTGTCATGTGTCTCTTTTAGCCAAATTTTTATTAGAATAGATAGATTTAAAAATATTTTATATATTTTAAAAAGTCTGTTGTTAAGAAAAAACTCTTATTTTATAAAAGTTTGTATTTTTAGAAATAACATTAATACAAATATTTCTTTCTTAATTTATTAAAAAATATTTTAATCTAAAAAAGAATTAAATAATATTATTAGTAATTAGTGTGATTATTTAATTGTAGAGAGAAGCGAAAAAAATTTGATGAAAAGAAATACGGTGCTGTCACATGTCTACTTTAGTTACTATTTTATTAGAATAAATAGATTATATATAACGGATACTAGCTAGCTTACTGTCGAAGGCCTGCACTAAGGTACTCATAGGAGCTCAAGACAGCATAGTGGGTGTCGCTGTCCATGGGAGCCTGGAAGAGGGTGTCGACCATTCCTTTGCCACGTGTGATGTCTTGCTGATCATCTGACTCATCAAACGCAAGCCCTCTCCATCGATCCTTGTTGCTTTGCTTCTCTTCATCCACATCCGCTGCAACAATCACCTTCCTAAACTTCCTGCTTAAAGACACCACCTTTGTCTTCTTTAGTAGTAACTTAAGTTTCTTTATATCGCCACTACCCTTTAGGAAACCTGATGATGTTAGAGAAGCAACCACTACTCTTCTCCCGCCACACCCATTCAAGTTCAACTGTACGTGTTGGAAGCATAAGTTTAGCATAATATATACAAGTTGTCACTTGGTAGATTAAATCAAAGAAAGGTTTAATTGTAGCTAGCTACCAACATCTTTCAAAAAAGTGTTCCCCACTAACGTTTGAGGGTTCTCTTATAATGCATAAATACATAAATTTAAAAGTAGAATTAAAGGACGGGTGAGGTATCTATTTAAAAAAACCTAAATACGTATGTGTAAGAACGACACCACCGCACGTCAGTCCTAGTTAGTTGATTTAATGGCAACAGATGTGGTGGCTAAAAATTATCGCAAGAGTCTTTTTGTCACAAAGAACTTTTGAATGAAACTATTTGCAACTAACTTCGTCCCTTGTAAACCCGTAGTAAAAGGGCTATTTGCAATGGATTTGTAAATAGGTATTTTTAATTTTTTATAGTAGTGAACAAAATTAATTAAGAGGTATCTTTTCCGCTTTTTCTTAATCTCTATAATTCACATGTGCAGTATAGAATACGTGAAATTCCATCCACTTAAAATAGTATACATTATGCCAAATCGACGATCTTAAAAAAATGTAGGTATAGAATTTATATTAAATATACAAGTGAAAATGTAAAAATTACCGGTGTTTGGATTACAGCTCCAGTGGTTGTAGCCATTGACTACTAGAGTACGTAATTAAAGAATGAATTCAGGAAGCACAAGATAAGGAACGAAATTAATTAAAAGCTTGATATATAAAGATAAAGATAATTGGTTGATTGAAGAAGATGAGGGATGCTATTTATAGTTAGAAATCAAGATGGAGATATATGCGCGCGAGCTTTTGATTCTTCGAGAAACGGTAAGCATGTGGTTTGGAGTTGCAGATTTCTTACCACCACACGATTTGGGGGTCCGGCCAATTGAACAATAAATAAATTTATGTGATCGATGTCATATCATTTACTATTTACACACTAGCTATATATCATAAATAAATTATCCGCGGGCCATCTCCTCTTTACAGAAAGGAGTACTGTAAATATATAATTGGGATTTGTTTGAAAAGGAGCATAGATTTCGTATAACCTTATGATTTCATTTAGCAAAATAATTCGGTCTTAACCATCAGAATCTCGCCAAGCAAGCATACGATCTTAATTAACGGCACTGAATTTTGATCTCCATCTAATCTATCATGATTTACTTGAATAGTATTTTGAAAAGCTATAGTATATATATAGTATGCTAACTTTTTGAAAGATAATAATAGAAAAGAACATAGAATTAGTAAAAATTTATATCTATATATATAATATAATATTTAAATAAAATAAAGCACATCGATAAAAGCTGTCTAGCTTGCATCAGAAGCTGTGTGATTAAACGTGGTAACTTAGTTTTGGCACATATTAACCTCGTATTTAATTAAATATTACATGCTACAACTAGTGATGATCAGAGTAAGGGCAAAATCTTGTTTTAAATTTCATAGTTAATATAAAACTGTTATTATATAATCTAAATTTGAAACCACCTTGACGAGATCGACCATAGTTCGAACTTCACTTGGATAACATCTTAGAGTGGCCGGTTCAAGGCAATGTTCTGGAGCCCAATCCCGGGTTTAAAGCATGACGCTAGGGCATTAATAGTAGTTCGGACCTCACGTTTTGTCTCTTGATAAACCAGTGAGTCGCTTTTCTCCTGCGGATTTTTAGAGCGGGATGATACAAAGGCTGCTAATGAGTTTGGTAACATTTGTTTATTTTACGTAATCACACTTTGAAATTATGTATAATTTTGCAAGTATCCTATCACAACTAATCAAATTTCCTTTCATTCGTCCCCTTTTAAAAAAATTGGAACTTCAAGAAGCTTCACACATGAGATATAAGCCTCTATCTGGTCCAAGAGAGCTTTCTTTAGTTGTCCCACCTCATCCATATCCGGTTTCTACTATATTCTAGTTCGTCCTTAGTTATAAATTTTATAACAAAATTTGAAAAAATAAAAAGAAAAGAAAAAGAACGCATTCATTTATTATATATTAGTTTGATAAACGTGTTGATAGTAAAAACATGCCAACATATTTTTTACTACTATATAAAATAAAACTTTAGAACACAAATTTAATTTTATAAAAAATTAGAACATTAAATACAACTTTTTAAAGTTTTAAGCATAAGTTACAAGTGTACTATACAATCATTTCTATTTTACCCCTCGTATAATAAACTTCTTTTAATTAATATATTATTTAATAATATGAGATTTAATTCACCACATTAAATATTATATAATTTATAATATTTTAAATTAACATTAAAATTTTTTTAATTTCTAATAAGTATTTTTAAATACTTAACTAAATACTTTTATAATATAATAATTAAATTTATAAATAAGCATTATCTTATTTAAATACTTAATTATATAATTACTAAATATATTATTATTATTATTATTATTATTATTATTATTATTATTATTGTTATTGTTATTATTATTATTATTATTGTTAGTATTCTTATTATTATTCATTTATTAGTATTATCTTATTTATAATATTTTAAATTAATATTAAAATATATAAATTTATTATTTATATTTTTATAACTTATACTATTTGATTTTAAGTATTTTTTTATTTAGACGCTTAAATATGTAATTACTAAATATTTACATAGGTTAATAATAATAATAATAATAATAATAATAATAATAATAATAATAATAATAATAATAATACTCAAATACATCAACGTTTAAAATAGGTTAGAAAAGAGAATCGATAACATTCGTCGTATCAGTATATATAACAAATAAAAAAATTATAAGCAGTGAAGGTGTAAGTTTTATCAATTGTACCATAATAATTTTTTTTTCTTCAAACTAATAAAAACCTACATTTTTTATTATATTATGTTTAAACATCATATCTAAGGATTTTTTAAAACTAACCATAATACTTTCTCTATCTTTGTCTTTTTTTCTAAATTAATACCTACTCATTTTTTATTTAAAGTTATATACTTAAGCATTCGAGTTATGTTAAATTTATATTTAATCATCTTAACATTTTCAATTTTATATTTAGTCATTTGAGTTATGTCAAATTTATATTTTATCACCTGAATGTTATTTTAAGTTTTATACTAAAGCTTTGATTTATGTTAAATTTTCTTTTAAATAATTTACAATAGAGCTCGTTAATTATAGTAAAGTCACATATATGGAGTCGCTATTTTTCTTTTCTGTTTTGAGGTATTTACATTTTTATATTATTTTTTCTGTTACACTTTTTTTTATCAGAGTTTCGCACGTAATTTTTTTCGTGTGATTAGTACTAACGTATAAATCATCAGAATTAAATCTTTCAACTTTTTTTTATCAGAGTTTCGCACATAATTTTTTTCGTATGATTAGTACTAACGTATAAATCATCATAATTAAATCTTTCAACTTTTATAACTCTAACTGCATAGCGCGGGTCATATCTAAGTGTATATGTATATACATGTGAAAGATTGCATAATTAAGGTCAAACTTCTAAATTTCTAAATTAAGATCTATACGATTTTCGATCTTACCAAATCATAAAACCCACTAGTTATGTTTGTGATTTTTAATAAATAAATTAGTATCCCTTTATTACAAGTGTTGAAAATAAATAAATACTATATATATATATATATATATATAGTATTTTATTTATTCAACACTTGTAATAAAAGGGATACTAATTTATTTATTAAAAATCACAAGCATAACTAGTGGGTTTTATGATTTGGAATGAAAACCATGAGAAATTATATAAACCAATAAACAAAATTTTCACCTTTAATGTATTAAGATCAATGGCTCAGATTTTTTTGAATAAAAAAATCAAAAGTTTATATATATATATATACATATATATATATATATATATATATATATTGCAATAATCGTGTTAATTTTTTAAGATTAATCAAAATCATTATTTTTTTTGTGGAATAACATCATTACACATATACAAATATATGTTTCTTTATGTATATGTGTAAATTTATAAACGTAAAAAAGTTACGACTATTGTAAGTTATTGACACCTGTGTAAATATTTATTTGGTGTAAGTAACTTACATCTTTTGTAACTTTTTAATTTTTAATTATCATACGACATTTCAAGCCTTCTGTGACGAAGTTACAGGCACAAACGATTGACGACTACATGCTGTCACTATAGCCTTTAGTGTCGCCGCTATAGCTCTTATTCCTTTGTAGTAGCTTAGGGTTTAGTTTAGGCTTAGGGGTGATTTCCTTTAATTTTCTATAAATATATATATATACATGGCTTGTATAATGTAAATTAAGAACATGTATACAAAACATCTTTCCATCTGAGAATTCATGGGACTAAGTTGTCATCTCCCTTAATGTTATAAGTTTGCAAAATACATAAAACTAGTATTAAGCCCCCGCGTTACAGCGGGTAACGTAAAACTATGCCAAGTAGCGCCTAGCATACCACCATCAGTAACCAGCAACACCAAAAAGTTTATATTAAAAAAGAAATAAAAAAATAAAACGAACAAAAAATAGACGTAAAAACGTTGAACCACGCAGTCGAAATATAAAACAATTGGTAAGTCGAACCGAGACCAGTGCCTTGCGATTGGACCGTTAAACGGGGGGGGGGGGGGGGTAAGCGTACAAACGTTGAATCACACATGAACACTACGACGTGTTAACTCGCAAAATTTAGACCGAAACATAAACCGGAAACTTTGTAAAATATAAAAAGTATAGATGACCAAATTTGAAAGTAATAAAATGTTATGACTAAATTATAAAGATATAAAAAGTATTGGGTTAAAATAAAAAAAATTAAAAAAAAATAAGTACAACCAATAAAACGTATCGTACAACCCTTAATGCATACCAAAGTTGGTAATTACTATATTCAATTTAAAGTATAACTATTAAAGCTTAAAGTATAACTTTAAGGCATAAACTAACTTGATAATTAGTAATATATAAATTTTAAAATACAATACTCTTACAATTTGATACTAAAAGATTTTAGTATTAAAAAATAAAAAAGATTTTAGGGTAAAATCATGTCTCATAAAATACGCCACAATAAAAAGACAATGACGTGGTGTGATGAAGTCCACACAACATTGGTATTTGAAGACAACAGCAATAATAGTGCCACCATATGATTTGATTTGATTAGTTTAGTTGGGAATCATGGGTATTGTTTTTGGCAAAATCACGGTGGCGACGCCTAAATATGAAGTGGTCCGGTCGACGGGCGACTACGAGATCCGCCAATACTCACCGTGGGTGGCGGCGGTGGTCACCTACGATCCAGCCCAGCTCAAAGGAAACAAAGACGGCGGCTTTACCATACTAGCCAACTACATCGGCGCACTGGGCAGCCCTTGTAACAGCAAGGCGGAGAAGATGGCCATGACGGCGCCCGTGCTTACGAGCAAGGCGGAGAAGGTAGCCATGACGGCGCTGGTTTTAAGGGCGGATGAAGAAGGAGTGAGGATGCAATTCATACTGCCGGAGAAGTACAGAAGAGCGGAGGAGGCCCCTAAGCCGGTGGATGAGAGGGTGGTGATAAAAGAGGAGGGGGAGAGGAAGTACGGGGTGGTGGAGTTCAGCGGGGTGGCCTCACAGGCACTGGTCAAGGACAAAGCGGACAAGCTCAAGAGGGATCTCGAGAGAGACGGCTATACTGTTGCCCGAGACTTTGTCTTGGCAAGGTACAATCCGCCCTGGACCTTGCCGCCCTTCAGGACCAACCAAGTTATGATTCAAGTCGAATGAACTCCCGTAACTTATTTTGTAATGTTTCATCATCTATTATTTGATATATATATATATATATATATAATAATATATATATATATAGAACTTCATACATCTATTGAATGAAAAGATGCCAGTGTTAGAAAAAGCCAATTGAATTTATCTTTTGTACGCGTGTATAATTCAGGTTGGAAACAACAGGTCCGGGTTAAGTTAACACAAGTCATGTACCCCCTTTTTTTTCTCTCTTCCACTTTTCTCCCTCTCTCTTATCCTCTCATTCCTCAAAAACAAAGGCATTTTTAATTAATAAAATGCTAACCAAAAACAATAACAAGTTTTTAGATCAAATCAATACCTGCCTGCGTTAAGTTTATGTTATGTTATTCAAGAAAGAAATGTGCGAAAATGGAACGAAGAACAGTGACAATGAATTGGGATTACCTAGATGACTTCAATGGAGATGATGATGATGATGCTGATGAATTCTTCGAAAGCACCAACCGTCTCTCCGTCGTCGTCCCTCTTGACATGCCTTTACCTGAATTTGATGACGACCAAGAATTCAATGATAGTCGAGTGTCTTTCTCTCACAACCTAGCCTCGAATTTGCTTTCCATCAAGGAAACTCAGGTTACAACGGTCCCCTCCTCCGCACAATATGACATGTGGATGGTTGCGCCTGGATCAATCACTGATCGGCGAAGGCGCCTTCTACAAGGCATGGGGTTGAATAGTCTTAGCAAGAGCTTTAGAAATAGCAAGAAGAAAGGGGCTGCAATTTTGAAGAACCTAAAAGGTTCCATGAGCGGATCAAAAACAACAGAAAAAGACAAGGATCAAAGTGGAACAACAACTACTACCACTGCTCCTACAGCTACAACCACAGTGGCTGATACATCTTCATCATTGTCCTCACAAAGCAGTGGAGAACAGAAAACGAGCGTAGAACAGATCAACTCTAATGACAAGAACTCGAGTTCAGAATGGGTTAAAGCTAAAGCTTATGGAAAGCCCATCAAAGAATTCTCAGCATTGCATCTATGTCAGAAAATCCAGGCCCATGGCGGGTCGATTTGGACAATGAGATTTAGTGCTGATGGACAGTTTTTAGCATCCGGTGGCGAAGATAAAGCTATTCATGTTTGGGAAGTGCAAGAATGTGATGTTAAGTCAATGCGATCAGGAGATGATAAGGGTTCAAGTACTCCGGATAACAGACCACATTTACCTGATAATTCAACCACAGAAAAGAAGAAAAAAGTAAAGAACAGTAAAAAGAAGTCAGAGGTTCCCGAGTATGTAAAGGTGCCCAAAAGTATGTTTGGACTGTTTGAAAAACCCGTCTGCACCTTCAATGGCCACCAAGATGATGTCTTAGATTTATCTTGGTCAAGATCTCAGGTTAGTTTCCATCCTTAGCTCGTGACAAACTTCTAACTATTCTTTTGATGCATACTGTTAACATAAAATCAAGATCTTTTTGATTATGGGCAGCTCCTGCTTTCATCTTCAATGGACAAAACCGTAAGATTATGGGATATCAAGACCAAAAACTGTTTGAAACAATTTGCACATAGTGATTACGGTATACACTACTTCTAAACAATCTTTAGTTTAGGATGCTCTATTAATCTGATTAGGAAGCATGTGTTTGTTGGCAGTGACTTGTATACAGTTCAACCCAACAGATGACAATTACTTCATAAGCGGTTCATTAGATAAAAAGGTTAGAATATGGAGCGCACCAAGTCGGAAAGTTGTCGATTGGAGTGATCTTCATGATATGATAACTTCTGTATGTTATTATCCTAATGGGAAAGTATGTCTGTCTATCCATAAAATATTTCCTAATGTGTCATTATTTATGTTTCTTTCGAATCGTTAACCAAACATTACAATTGAAGGGTGCAATTGTTGGATTACACAAAGGAAATTGCAAGTCCTATAGTATTTCAGGTATGAACTATTTATTCTTTCATCAACTATTTTCAAATCAATCTTCAAATGAATTTATCATCTACTGGTTTTAGATTGCAAACTCGAGCAAAAGGATCAAATTGAGTTGCATACTAAAGCGAAAGCGGATCCGAAGAAGATAACTAGTTTTCAGGTGACATTAACTTAAATTAATGTTGGATTTTACAGTTCTTTAACATACATAAACAATTTTTGTTATATGTTAATCCACCTAATCTTGTGACACGTAGTTTTCTCCTTCGAACCCATCTGAAGTACTCATTACATCTGCTGATTCCCGTATTAGAATCGTAGACGGGTTACATGTCGTTGATAAACTCATAGGTCTCGCCTTTTTCCCCTTTCACAACTTTGTTATATTGAATACAAAAGACTATTTGTATATAATATGTTCTGATTTTACAGGTTATAAAAATACTAGTAGTCAGTTTTCAGCTCAATATAGTGCAGATGGGAAATACGTAATTTGTGCTAGTGAAGATTCACAAGTATATATTTGGAAGCATGAAAAACGAAAAATCAGTGGTGGCGCTAAACCCAAATATGTGACCACTACTTCTTATGAACACTTTCCATGTATTGAAGTTACAGTTGCAGTACCGTGGCATGGAATCAACAATAAAAAAGGATTAGAAAACGAACCACAATCCAAATGTGACCCTAAAGGACCCGGTCCGTTTCCTGTAGATGATAACATACAAGCTAAAAAATCATCACACCTGCCACCAGTTGCCAAAAAGGGCACGAAAAAAGGTACAAAAGAGGGCTCAAAGCAACCTTCTAGTACTGACACAAGTGTCAGTGAGTCTGATGATGGTGCGTTGCAGTCAGGCAATGGTTCCGCTTCTACAGCCACCAACAATAGCATCCAAACGACAGCATGGGGGTTGGTTATTGTAACCGCAGGGTTGGGTGGTGAGATTAAGGTTTATCAGAATGTCGGGTTGCCTGTTAAGGTGGGGACTCCGTTTTAAGATGTCACGTAAGAATTTTAAGTTGTTAGTACGTGCGAGGGTCTTAATATGGGCTGTTTGGTGTACATATACATTAGTTTAAGTGTAGAATTAATTAGTGTTATACTCTTATGTAAGAAACATTGTAAGATTAGGGTACGCATTCATATAACCACAATACAAATATACATGTTAGAAAACATTACAAACATACATATTGGAACATACTACTACAAAATATAACAGTACATTGTATGGTGCAAGTTGTTCTTTCTCACAAAAAAACATACATATTGGAACATACTTCATGCCCCTTGTTCTTTCTCACAAAAAACACACACATCTTTCATAACTTCACACTATTTCAAAAGTTCAAGTGATCAAGTGATGTTGCAAGTTGTTTCAAGTGGCTAGTCGTGAACCCAAACTTACATTTCTACTCTAATAAAAGCTAACCAAGGATAACACGTGGCACCATCGCATTCATCCTTATCAAAATTTTTTCGCTTCTCTCTCATATTGTATAACTACATCAATTACTAATAATTTTATTTAATTCTTTCTTAGATTAAAAATAGTTTTTACATAAATTAAGAAAGAAATCTTTTTATTAATGTTATTTCTAAAGAAATAAATTTTTATACAAAGAATTTTTATAAAACATTAAACTTTTTTAAACATACGAAATATTTTAAATTTGGTATTTTTAAAAAGTAAAAATTTTATAAACTAAAAATAATTAAAATTGAGATTTATAGTAAGAAAACTTTTAAAATTGACATATTTTAAATGGTTTGTTTTGAAATAATATATTTAATTTATTTTTTGAAAATACAAAAAAAATTGAAAAGTTGATATCATTGTTTATTACTTATAATCATTACTCATACGCAATCCAATTGTATCTTATCTTAAAATATTTTTTTATAATTAATAAATTTTATTCTATTTAATATTTTGTTTGTTCAACTCGTGTAATACACATGTTTACTAAAGCTAGTTTATTATAATCAACAATCCACATTTATGCATTATAACTCAATGCAACATCCCAGTTCCACAGCTCAAACACGTACACATATAATATGTAAAACAAAAAAACTGAAAAATGATTAAAATACCAGAAAGACAATATTTATGTTATCTGTATATTTCAACAATTTCTTCTATTCAAAACTGTAGTTAGTGGTTCAGCTCATAACTTGGTCAACGATCCAAACAAAACAATGAACACCCCTTATTTAACCTGGTAGGATTAAACAAAACCGTAATCTATCTATTTTAATATTTTTAGGGTGAGACCAAAATGCCATGCCATGTTTGACACGTTGTAACTTTGTTTTACCTATAGATGATTAGTTTTGTATGTTTAAAAAAACATCATGGAAAAATATGAAATTTTGTAAAATGAAAATATAAAGCCCTTATACTGGTAAAAAATTATTTATTTGACTTCTAAATTTATTTATTCAAATTTTAAAACAAATGAAAGTCGACGAAGTTATCAAAGGTATCACCAATGATTCTTAGCCCAACTGGTTAAAGTGAGATGCCCATGACATGTAATATTAGAAGGTCATGGGTTCAAGTCTCACTCTGAGAGGGTTGGGGGTGCGGTCTCGGCTGGGAAACGAATATGTGGTCCAGAAAATTTCCTCAAATAAAATATTTACTCACTAATTTGTTAACAATTGAATTTTTTACTTCCATGTCAATTTCTTTTATAATGAAAATTTAGTACAAAGCTATCAAATTAAAGACCACTTGATCGAAGACCTTGTGGTTTGGTGGTACTGGATATTAGTTTATTAGCAAAAGAGAAAAGTAACAGACAGTAAAACAATAGAATGAAAAGAAACAATGGAGTTTTGTTGGTTTGTAAATCAATGAGGAGCTGTGATTTAGCAAGTAATTTTGTTAAGCATGCAGATGCCAAATAAATCCACGGTTGCGGTGGTTGTTGAAAACGTGTTCAAATGCGGATGGCGCCTAGTTTCAATTTCAATCATATTTATATCTATATCTATATATATATATATATATTTGTATATTTGTATTTGGTTTTTTATTCGCTCCCTTACAATTAAAGAGTTGTTGGAAGGTATTCCCAACAATTAATTAATTATTAGTTAGTTGAGGTACGTTTAGTTAGAGTCAGTAATACTTATTTTCTTAATATATATAATATAATAAATGATTTAAAGGTGAACTTATTATAAACCGATAAACGGTTAGATTAAACTCTAATCCAATGGATAAATTTTCGATATTATTTCTTTGAAAGTTCATCGACTAAGGAGAATCAAAAACCATGGGCGGGCAACAATTCCATGAGCTGGCGATAGTTTATTGGGCATGCGTGACAAATGCCATCTATTCTGTATGAATATGTGTGTATATACTAATATATATAATAATATAGGCACACAAGAATATTGACTTACGGCTTCTTAATCCATTCGATTTCTCCGTCCTCTTTCAATTCAATTCAAACGCCCACGCCCTCGTCTGCCTCTGGATCAGCTTCATCTGATTTTTGTAGTCTAATCAATTTCTGAATCTTTGAGGTAGTCTTGCTCTGTCCTTCTCTTAGCTAGCTCTATTCTTATTCATATAAAAAAAAAATAATAATAATAATAGGAAGTTGATAGGAAGCTGGACACCATTTTGAAAGTTGAAAGTTGAAACTGCTTTATTTTAAGCAACTCGTTGCTGAGCCATGGATTTATAATTATCATATTACCCGCAGATTATTATAGCAACTCAGGGTTATGGATTTCCTCAAAGGAAATGAAGCAATGGATTTCATCAAAGAAAATGAGACCGCCATTGTCATTGCTGTTTTTGCTGTTTCTATTGTTGCATTCTTACTTTTCTCCAAGAAACCTAAAGGTTCACTCTCCTATTGCCCTTTTTCTCTAACACGTACACATTCATTTGCCCATCTGCAAACCTAATTTATAAAAGTGTTTCATGTCTTTAGGGTGCATACATCCTGATAACTTTAGGGAATTCAAGCTTGTAAAACGCACACAGCTTAGCCATAATGTTGCCAAATTCAGATTTTCTCTTCCTAAACCTACTTCAGTGTTGGGACTTCCCATTGGACAGCATATTAGTTGCCGGTATATATATATATATAACTCTTCAAACTTCATCTTGCCTTTATAATAGATACGCTTTTGACTTGTGATATATATTTTCACTAAACTTACACAACTCCAATGCAAAATATTACTAGTCACTTTAACCTTAAGGCCAATATCGTGGTTTCAAGTCTCGTTAGGGACGAATGTGTATTAAGGTGTATGATGGGTTTGCGAGTCTTTTCCTTTCAAACAAGAGGAAAAAAGGAAAATCAAAGTGTATCTTTGTTGGATTCGGGAGCAGATGTAGTACAAATCTGTTTTTTATTTAAGTACCAAAGCAATTTTCTTTTCATTAATCACTTTGCTTGTTTTTTTTTTTTTTTAATCTTTTAGGGGTAAGGATAGCCAAGGTGAAGAGGTTATTAAACCATACACCCCAACCACTTTGGATACTGATGTTGGATATTTTGAGTTGGTTATTAAGGTGCATATCCAAAATCTTCATTCTCTTGAACTTTCAATTTATTTAATGCATGCATGTATTTAATCCATGAAATTGTGCTGCATAAAACAGATGTATCCACAAGGTCGCATGTCCCACCACTTCAGAGAGATGAAAGAAGGTGATTATCTGGCTGTAAAGGGACCTAAGGTTAGTGCAGTCTCATGTTCAGCTAATATCAACCCAAATTAACTCATTTTCACCTAAGTTGCTCCCACACAAAGAAGACACGTCTATGAAAATAAATAACTCTAGCATACGCCCTCTTATACAAATTATCTCGTATACTTGTATTTTCAGATTAATATATTAGTATTTCTTACACAAATTTTAAAGTTGTATAAGATTTCTCTTGAGAACATTCATACATTAAAGGGTAAAGGACACACAATCATACATCTATAGGTTATATATAATGAAAAAAAGTAGATAAGAGATTATGATAAACTTATCTATCTATTGAAAAAAGTTTGTATTTGAATTTGTTGAGATATTTTTTATGCCTTTTTCTATTTATGGTATTTCTTACTAATCTAGTGTTATGCAGACCACAGTCACTACTAAGTTTAGAAGTTAAACTTATTGTTAGATTTGTTAATTTCAGGGGCGATTCAAGTATCGACCTGGTGATGTTAGAGCATTCGGAATGATTGCTGGGGGCTCAGGCATCACTCCAATGTTTCAGGTGTTGATCAATTTTTATCTAAAGATTTTCCTTTAGAATTTCAAGGCCCAAAAATATAAATCAACTTACAAATTACAAGCAATTTTAACTACAAAGCTTATATTAACTGATTATACATGTGAATTGTTATTGTGTCACTGCTTGGTGTCATGCTAGCTGCCACATCAATGCTACATATGCAAAGAAACTCTTACGTAAACAGAAAGTAAAAGACAAATTATTTACAAGTTTGAAAACATATCCCTTATGATTTATATTTAACAATAACTATTTCGGATGTCACATGGCTTATGCATAGATCATAAAATGACAAATCAGAAGCTACATCACCATTTTTTTAAAAAATTAATTAAAAAAGGTTTTGCTACCGGTTGAACAGATCATTCGTTGCTCCATTTGGTAATAAAATGTAACTTGGGTGCCAAAATCAGTGATTGAGTGAAAGTTGTTTTCTTTTTTCGTGCCTGATAGTTGGTATTCTAAACAACAGAAAAAGTGTAGCATTAGTTTGTGTATTGTGCAGTTGGCCGTTTGAAATAAGCTAGTTATATTATATAAGGTTAAAAATCAATTTATTCTTTGGTTAAAAACCTAGGTTGCCAGAGCTATTCTAGAAGACGAATCAGACAAAACCAAGTTGGACCTCATCTATGCTAATGTCACAGTTGATGACATCCTTCTTAAGGCAAGTAATTATGCTTTTAAGGTTATTTATCTTAAGGTGTATCTGCTATTGTTTTAGAATAAAATTTTATGTAGTTAACGCATTGGATATTTACAGGAAGAACTGGACGCCCTTGCTACTAAATATTTTGGCCGCTTCAAAGTTTATTATGTATTGAATCAGGTAGTTTCATAGATATTGAGGTGGATCTGTTTATTTTTTAACTCTTTGGCTTTGCATTATTTATACTTGTCAAAATTCTCGTATCTCGTAAAATATATACTGAAGATGTAATTATCTGTTCTCTTTATGAAAAGAATGTGAATACTGAAAAACAGTGATTTTTTCACACATAACTCTAATGTAGAATTTAACTTTGGGATGGACTCTCACCGCCCTGAAAATTATCGTCCAAAACCAAAAAGTTCTAACTAAGATTTTATACACTTTATGCAGATTTTAGTTAGGAGAGTGGTAATTTTTCCCTTAATGCATTTAAGATACCAATTCACTTGACAAGCTTGCAATTTTTACTTGATTACTGATTAGGGCCGTTAAGTGTAAAAGGGGAGAACTGGGAAAATATACTATCCAATTCTAAATTTGAAACAGCTATTTTAAGACATATTAAAATAAATATGGACGCTTATCAACTGTTTGTTAATATGTTTTGTACTTTTGTAGCCACCCGAGGGATGGACAGGTGGTGTTGGCTTTGTAACCAAGGAAATGATCGAAGAACATCTCCCTGGGCCTGCATTTGATGTTAAGGTATGCGTTCATCCAAACAAGTCAAATGGGGTCTGGTTAAACTCTATTATTTTTTGTATCGGTCAACATGGGTCGGTTTGGTAGATCCTATAACACCTCTGTCCAAATTTTGTAATTTTTCTCTAAACTTTTAGTGTTGATGATATGATTGCCAATATTATGCTATTTTAATAATAATCAAGTTTTCAGAATTTAGAAGGTGTTATGCTTTATAAGTACATTTTGGCCGACTTACAAAATTGCTTTAAAAAAATACATTTTGGCATTTTGACCAATTTTGTTTAGTCAACCTTTTCACAAATAAATGGGTTAAAATTGCTACATCAAATGGACACATTGGTAAGTAATTGAGTGTTAAATTAATATCAAAAGGCAAAATCTAAACAAGAAGCAATGAATGAATATGCAGATCCTAAGGTGTGGGCCGCCACCGATGAACAAGGCCATGGCTAGTCATCTTGAGGCGTTGGGGTATGAAGCGGATGCACTATTTCAGTTCTAAGTCCATATCTACTTATTTGAGAATTAAGGATGCTTAGATTTTGTTGTGTTTGAATAAAATTTTTATCTCATATGGTAGGGGAAGTCGTAGATTTGAAATTCGTAGGTGTGATACCTCAATTTTCATAAATGATTATGGTTTCAGCTTATTGTATGTATGTGTTTTATATGACTTGTGTTATGTGTATGTTGATGATGAAGGAGGGTTCCACTTCCACTGAGGACTTAAAGACATCAACTTATCTTCTACCTAATGTTATATGTCACAATCAATATATCGGAAGGGTGGTTTTTGATCAACATTTTGCTTTAAGAAACAAGTATCAGTTTGATTATATGATTTTATCATAACAAAAACTCAAGAAAAAAAAAGAATGCTATGGTTGTTAGTTTATTTTTATAATTTAAAGAAAAAAAGAAAAAGAAAACAGGAAGTGACCAATTTGACAAGGTATGATATCATGCATCATCTTCTCCATTGTTATCCTTAAGCTCATGAAATTGGAAAGGAAAGTGGCAACTATGTTATTATAGCAGCATTTTTCATCTTATGAGGATGGGGCCTCAAGCAAGCCTAGGGCTTATTTTATTTATCAAATGAGCAGGCCTCGGCCATTTCCGTCACATGCTATGCCGTGATTATGATGTCACTTGCCCCCCGCTTATCTTCTTCTTTCATTTTTCCACCACCGCCCAAAGGACGACCGGTAGTAAGCACTCGGCGGCTCCGTTGTTGTTGTAATCCTAATAATAACAACAATGATGATGATAATTCTCCACCTCCATCCATCTCATCCTCAACCTTAACCAACATTCTAAATTCTGGCGTCATTGCTTGTCTCCGCGCCCAAAGGTATCATCATCATCATCAATCATCATCCATCCATCCACTTTGATTTTAATTTTAGCTTTAACTTTATATATCATGTGATGTGATTCTGTGAATTGCTAGCGCCGACGTGGCCCTAGAAGCTGCACGAGCTGCAATTACCGGTGGAATCTCAGTCGTAAGTAATAGTATGCTTCTCCTTCAAATTACTACTATACAACAACCAATTACGCTGAACTTCAAACGTACGATATGAATGAAGAGGGATACCTTATACCTGAAATCATCATAATCCTATTAACAACCACACCCTTTGTATTCTTTTTGGCTATGTTTTCACATGTTTGCTGATTTGCAGTTAGAGATTGTGGTTTCCACCCTGGTGTGTTTGAGGTAAGTTACTCCTTTTTTATGCTTTACAGCATTCTAATTTATCATCTTAAAACCTCATGTATTTCCCTTTCTTTATTCGCCAGGTTTTACATCAATTGGTGCAAGATTTTCCCCATACAACTCTAGGAGTAAGTGTTTCATCATCAATTCACAAGTGGAATGCAATTATATTTTAGTTGCTACTTTCGAATATTTGGGAACATCTTTGTCTAGTGTATTATCAGTTTAACTTTTGTTGATCTTTACTTTGGAATTGCTTCATTTGATATATTAATCGCTAGAGCTAAAGCTCAATTCTAATCATATTTACAGCTGTTCATAGTGACAATGCCAAAGAGCATTTCTCGTTTCACAGGTTGGCACTATTTTGAATATTAAGGATGCTGAAAATGCCAAAAATGCTGGAGCAAAGTTCATCATGAGTCCTGCATTTGTCAAGGCATGATAAGTAGTTATTTGCTCATACTTTTATTGTTTGTAGAACTGGAAATAGTTCAGAGTCCTATTTTATTAAGTATCACAAAACAGTATAGATGTAAATACAAATAGAAATGTGAACATACATATAAATGGTGTGCATTGTGACCGAGTCACATGTATTATTTTTGTTGGGACTGAGGAGGTGATGCTCTTCAAAAGTAAAGGCACACTTCTGCTTGGTGTTAGTTTTTTACTATATCTTACTTCTTTCTTGAATGATGTAATTCGTTCACAGGGCATTCTGGATCAAGGCAGTGATGACTTGCTATATATACCTGGAGTGATGACCCCAACAGAAGTAAGTGCTTATATTTACTTTAAAGCAATATTAGATTGCTTGAATCAAGTCAAAGGGCAAAGTCATCTAACTGCATTTCATTAATTGTTACAAGAATTCATGTTTTTTGAGAGACCTAGCTTAGCCTGACCTTACTCATGTAATTAATGTACACTTACCTCAATACCGTATATTCAATGGTATTATTTTCCTCACTTTATATTTTTAAGTTTGATGTTGGCTAATGCATATTATTGTTTTTTTTCTTGATTTAAAGGTACTGTCATCATACAATACTGGTGCCAAAATTGTGAAGGTGAGGTGCACTCCTTTCAATAGTTTATGAATAAAATTATCACTTTATGTTTTATTATATTGATTCTGTTACCTATTTTTTTGCCTCACAAGTCACATCCACCTTTTGTTTTCAAGAATTTGTAACTTACTAATTTGAATTTATTGAAAAATAATATATATAGTGGAAGCCCTCATTGTGGAGGGGTAGAGGAGTAGAGGCATGCCCAAACTGACTCGGGAATGAAAGGATTAGATATGATTTGTTAGAGTCAACCTTTAAGGGAGGGTGCGGGCATGTCTTAGTTATGTCTTAGGGATCAGATTTTTTTCCTAACTTTTTTAGTAGACCTTGCATGTTATTATTTTAGTGTATCTATGTTTATGTGTTGTTTTATGGTGCTATGTATGTTGTTGGCTATTCATTCATCATGTGTTGTTAGTTGTAGCTTTTTGTGGTATATACTTCGGCTATGTGTTTGTCTACAGTTTGTTTAATGTCATATACGTCTGCTGTATGCTTGTCTACATTTTTGTCTTGAGCAGAGGGTCTTTGGAAGCAGCCTTTCTATCCCTAAGGATAGAGGTAAGGTTTGCCTACATCCTACCCTCCGTGTTAGACTGTCAATTATAATTAATGTGATTAGATGGTAGTTAAGTGTAGTATTATTATCTACATATTAGGATATTGTGTAACCTTTTATCAATCCATAAAATACCATTCTCTTATATGGTTTATCGTGGTATCAGGGCAAGATTATCGTCCACCACTATCATCAACCCTAAAGCTGTTGCAAACCCTAACCAAGACTACTTGTTCTTCTGAAATCAACACATGTTCTTCTTCTTTCACCATGGTGATGATTTCAGCCATCTCTTCAGCAGATAAAACAACACACAACTCACATAAATTTGCCTTCACTCTAGCTCCTACAAACTACGGATTCTGGAAGGCTATGATCGGACTGTTTCTAGTCACCAACAATTTATGCGGCTACATCAATGGAACAATTGTATGTCCATCTAAAACAGTCCAAGTTGCATCAACTCGAGCCTCTCCAACAGAAAACCCAAGCTATCCGATAGCTAATGATGCACATGTAAGAATGATTCTCATCTCAACTGTATCTGAAGCATTGTTTCCCCAGGTTCAAGGTACAAAAACTTCCCTAGATCTTTGGCTTGCTTTAGAAAATGCATACCCACCCCACAACTGATCCGAGAATACACATTGAAGATGCAGTTGCTGAGAATTACAATGAAAGGTGATGAAACTGCTACTGCATATCTCACACGTGCACATGAGTATGGAACCAGTCAAGGATAAGGATCTGGTTATGCTTTCTATCTCGGGTCTTTGAGAAGACTACAATAGGTTGAAAGGAAATCTTTTGTCATGATCACCACTCGTCACCTTCAATGAATTACATGGGCTCCTTAGTGATCACAACTACATGATCAATAAGCCTAATCAGCCTCCTGCTATCCCTGCTTCACCAATCCCACAGGCATTCAATGTTTCAACAGATAACACTCTTATGCAGCCTAACACAAATCAAACTACGCTACAAATTGCAACCTTACAACAATTGGCACTTGGCAACTCAACTAGGCTTTCAACCCCACCCTACAACTCAAAACAGCCCACAACCACATGCATTTTGTGCTTCAAGACCACACCATAATTCTTGTGGTGGTCGTCATGGAAACTCACGAGGCAACTTTCGTGGTTACAATAACAGGGCCGAGATAACCGAGACAACAACAGTCAAAACAGATCTGCCTTTGGCTGGGCATCCACCCAAAATACTATTTATGGGCATTCAAATAGGTTTGGAATTAGGCACATTCCATCTTAATGCCCAAACCAATCTGCCTAGTCAAACCGATCAGCACCTCAAGCCAACTATACAAATTTTCAGAAGTGGGCTTACATGTGGTGCACATTGGTTTCTTGGCACGGGTTCAAACAACCATGTTACACTGGATTTTGTAAACATTGATAAGTTTGAAGCATACTATGGTAATGACTCACTCTACTTTGGTGATGTTAATCCTCTCCCAATCTTTCATATTAGTTCATCTAAAATCTATTCTCCACATAAAACCTTAAATTTTCAAACATACTTCACATGCCAAAAATCAAAAAGAATTTATAATCTGTTCAATAATTTTGTCGTGACAATAATGTTTTCTTTAAAATTTCACTCGTCTTTGTTTCTCATGAAGGACGCTTCTACACACACTATCCTACTCACAGGATTAAGCCATGGTGGTCTCTATTCCATTCTTCTTCCTCAACTCAACTCCATCGGGAAGACGGCCTTCACTGCACATAGAGCATCCTCCACAATTTGGTATCAAAGGCTTGGGCAACCACACAATCCTGTTTTTCATTTAATTGTTTCTAGCTGTTCTTTACTAGTTTCTACAAAACTGTTTTCCTCATTATGCTCTGTTTGTCCACTTGGAAAATCTTCGAGTTTATCTTTGAATAATTCTAATTTTCGCAATAACAATATATTAGATTTGATATATTGTGATGTTTGCATCAACCTTATCATTTGATGGCCACATGTTTTTTATGTTATGTGTTGATCACCATTGCAGTTACATGTGGATCTATCCATTGAAAAATAAATCTTATGTGTTTTCAACTTTCAAATCCTTTGTAACAATGGTAAAACGTTAATTCAACACAAAACATAAAAATGTGAAAATGAATATCGCAGCTTAACCACATATTTCTCTTAACCTGGCATCATTCATAGACGCTCCTATCCTCACACAGGTGAACAAAATGGCATAGTTGAGTGTCGTCACCGCCATGTTATGGAATCCGGACTTTCTCTCCTTGCCCAGTCCCACCTTCCTCAACGTTACTGGTACTATGCATTTGAAATGGTAATAATGTAATATACCCCATTAATAGGTAACGATCTCATGTCTCCTCAAATAGAACTCCTTTTGAACACATTTTCCATCAACGTCCTGATTATTCATTCCTTCGAGTATTTGGATGCCAATGCGTTCCCTACCTTCGTGCCTCCTACAATCAACACAAAATGAATTTTAGTTTAGCATCATGTGTTTTTCTTGGATATAGTCTGGTCCATCATGGCTATAGGTGTTTAGATATATCTATTGAACATGTTTACATAGCTTGACATGTTTGCTTTGATGAGAAAACAATTCCACCTTCATGTTCAACTCACATCCATCTCACCAGCTGTGGCTGAGCCATACGTCTCCACCTTTCCTGCTTCCATTATCCCAACCAACAAAACTGATAATCCCACTCCAGCTTCCCCAACCTCCACAACTACAACCTCACTTACACCACCTTCACCTCCGTCACCATTAACTCTACCACCACCCCCACCTCCGCCACCACTTCCACCACCTGCCAACCTAGACCACCCAATCTCTGGCCTAATCCCTTACAGCCATAAGCCTACTGATGTGTGTTTTGATATATAAATATTTTAATAATGGATTTTACACAATTAAGCTTTAAATTTATAAAAATGATTTTCACATTATGACTAATTACACACACAATAGGCAAGTGTACCTATCGGATAGTAATATAGCTTTTGGTAAGAACCAAGTATTGATCCGTGGACACGAGAGCTCCTGATACTAAGTCTTTATCATTATCTAGCCGATTAAAGATAATTTAAGAAATTATAATTAACTAATTTAACTAATAATTAAACTAAATGAAGAGAACAAACGAAGATGAAGATAATCAATCAAAGGAAGATATCACTTAGACTTTGAATCCGCTTAGCAAAATAATGACAATATGCATGAACCTATGGTGAGATCATTTTCTACACATGAAAAATGGATATAAACTAGACTCCTGTTAAGGTTATCTAATTATATAACTCTTTGGAAAGCTAGAACGATAAACACATAATAACCACCTAAAGTTATGCCATGAAGAACAAATGATAAAATTACGCCAATGTTAAAGATGGTTTGGACTCCTGTCAAGGATATCAAACCCACAAATCTTTGGAAAGCTAACACAATAAACACATGATAACCACCTTAGTTCGCGTAATGTAACAAAAGCTATGTAAATCCTTCAACTTATGAATGTCCTAACACGAGTATACAAACCATAAATATGCGCATTATCTATAGTTATACACAAACAAAGTTAGAAGATATTCATAACAAACACAATGGTTTTCACAAACACATGTATAAGGATGCACACTTGTTCAACTTTACTAAATATTCAACCCTCATTCACCATTTCCTAGCCAAATGTCATAAATCACACACTAATGTATGCAACTCATGAATAGATGTTCTAACACACATGATTTTCCAACATAATATGGTTATAACACCCACAAAATTCAACATTTTCTCAAGCTAAACAAGCACACCAGTCATTGAAGAGCATTCATATCTTTGTAATAACCATTGACCTAATCATCACCAAGAGTTTCATACAACATGTCAAAATACGCTAAGCTTCATCTAATCTAAGTGATTAAGAGTATTTAGCCCATGGGGCTTACAAAAACCACAACCAAAGTCATAGAAATGGAAGAAAACATGGTGGATCTAGAGGTTTTCAAACCGAAATGAGTAGAGGTGGGTTGTGCTAACTTGAATCTTCTCTTGAAATGCTTGATCTTCAACCTATCTTGAACTCTTGAAAGAATCCCTTCAAAGTGGTCACAACAATGGAGAAAAATTAGGGTGGGGTTTTTCCTCCCAAATTCGTCTCCTCACAAATGAAGAAGAGGAAGAGCTTAAAAAGGGGCCTGATGCGTGTCATGGCCATGACAGGATCCGTCATGGCCATAATGCGCAGGAAAAGGGGGTTGTGTAGCCTGTTATGGTCCTGACAGCTCCTGTCATGCCCATAACAGCTTCTAAACTTCCAAAATCTTCATGAATTCCTTAGCTTTTTCTTTTGAAATCATCAAACAACCATCCAAAGCTACAAAAATCAAATTAATCAAAATAAGTATCGATAAGGATTAATTTGAAACAAAAATCACTTAAAATGGGGAAATATATTTATTATTAACATGTATATTTATTCACATATCACCTACAATACAACCTACTCTTCCCCTCTAGTTACTGTCCTAACTTCCTTTACCGTTGCTAATAAATTCCCTGAGTGGCATCAAGTTATCGTCAAGGAGTTCGAAGCTCTTGTTAAATTCTACACATGATACTAATGTTATTGACTCAAAATGGATATACAAGTTAAAAACAGATTCAAAGGGCAAACTCACATGATACGAAGCTAGAGTGGTTTCTCGAGACCTTACACAGGAACCGGGCATTGACTATCATGAAACATCCAACACGGTCGTCAAATCCACCACGGTCGTCAAATCCACCACTGTTCGTGTTTTGTTGTCTCTTGCAGTCACAAACAAATGGCCTCTTCGTCAACTAAATGTACAGAATGCATTTCTCCATGGTGATCTAAACGAAACTATCTATATAAAGCAACCACGAGGATTTGTTGACCCAAAATGACTGTATCATGTTGTCTTCTACATAAGTCCCTTTATGGACTAAAACAGACCCTTAGGACCTGGCTCTACTACACTTAATCAACTTGATTTCCAAGGCTCCAAAACTGATCCGTCCCTCTTCATTCTTAAAAAGGGACGAACTCGCGTCTATGTCTTGGTGTATGTCGATGACATCATTGTGACTAGAAACAGCAGCCAGGCAATTGAAACCATCATTCATCAACCGAGCATCACATTTCCACTCAAATATCTTCGCAACTTGAGTTATTTCTTGGGGATTTGAAATCATCCCTAATGGCAAGAACATTGTTCTATCTGAAAGGAAATACATTCGGGATATTCTTCAAACATCTGGTCTCTCTGAGTGCAAACGGGTTTGCTCACCAATGAGCACATCTTAGGTACTAACACTTGGTGGCAACCTTTTGCTTACGAATCCATCGAAATGCCATCAAACGGTAAGGGCTCTTAGTATGTCACTGTATCAAGACCTGACATCACATTTGTAGTTAATAACATATGTCAGTTCATGCATGCTCCAACAGAGAATCATTGGGCAGCTGTCAAATGAATATTATGCCATCTGAAAGGCACCTAGGAATAGGTCTCTTTCTTCGACATGATTTTGGTTCTACTTTACATGCCTTTACTAACTTTCACCGGCAAACTGTTCAAAAATCCTTTTTACAGGCTTACTCTGATGGTGATTGGGCCGGTTGTCCAGACGACCGTCTGATGGGAGGATTTGCTATATATTTGGTTTCAAACCTCATCTCATGGTCTGCTCGCAAAGAACGCACGATTTCTAGAACATCTATAGAATCGGAATATAAAGCTCTTGTTGATACGATAGCTGCACTAACCTGGTTAGAAACACTTATACGTGAACTTGGTATAATTATCAAATTCTCTCTTACACTTTGGTGTGACAACCTAGGTGCAACGTATCCATCTGCAAATCTTGTCTTTTATGCCCTCACTAAACATGTGAAAGTTATTTTCACTTTGTTAGAGAAAAAGTTGCACAAGGCAAGCTTATCGTTCAATATATCAACACAGGTGATCGGGTTGCAGATATTTTCACAAAACCCCTATCGTCTCAAAGATTCCTATTTCTAAGGTCCAAGCTTAAGGTCGTTACCCTCCTAAGCTTGTGGGGGGATGTTAGACTGTCAGTTATGATTAATGTAATTAAATGGTAGTGAAGTGTAATATTATTATCTATATATTGGGATACTATGTAATCTTTTATCAATCAATATAATACCATTCCCTTATATTGCTTATATCTCCCTACCAATAACTTTGCTATGGGTGGGAATTCCCTAGGTATGGTGGTTGTTTTGTTGTTGTATGGTATATTATTGTAATGTTGAATGCATATTACATGGCAGTAATGGTTGTGCATTTGTTTTTGTAATAGGTATATCCTGTTTCAACAATTGGTGGTGTTCAGTACATAGCAACACTAAAGAAGCCTTTTCCTCATATTCCTATAGTGGCATCTCAAGGGATAACAACCGGTAGGTTACATGAATGCTAATTAAAGATGGCAAACATAATCATGAGCCAGTGAGGCAAAGCGGACACTACTGTAACACCCAAACGACAGCCATGATACTGTCTACTTTGCCTCTACTCACTCATGGTTGTCCTTGGTTACCAACCATCTTAACATTACACTTGCTCAAGCAAGCTTAATTGGGAGTTCTGATGGAATTCGCTCTGCTTGTGGCCCCAAAACTTGTCATGCCTAGTAATGTGGCGTGCCTAACATCTCATTTGTCCATGGTGGAAATGGGAACCGCTAAGATGTTTTATAAAATGATAATTAAGTATGATTAATTTCTGGATTTGTAGGTCAGCTGGTTATGAACTGGACTATGTTTTAAGCAAGCTCAATTTGATCCCCCAATCGAATTGATTATAAACACGAGTTTAATTAGTCGATTTATTAGTGGACAGGGAGGTTGATGCAACATTCATTTATTTCTACTCTTTTTATTTATATATATAGATTCAATGGGTGCATATATTGATGAGGGAGCATCAGCAGTTGTCCTATCCGATGCTATATTTGACAAAAAGGCGATTTCTCAAAGGAACTTCTGTGCGATACATCAGCTTGCCCAACTTGCAGCTTTGCAAGGCAATGAAGCTGTACATAGGTATTCGCTTTTTCATTTACTAACTTGTTTTGTTTTCGTTATATACTCTTACAACATATCTAAAATGGGAACAAGTCCAATGGGTTGACCGCATTAAGGGGGGCCCAACATGTATTTTTAATGTGTATGCGCATGTAATTTGCTTTATGTTTAGATTATATATTAGTAATGTAGTTTTATAATCATATTTAACCCATTGATTACTAACAAAAAAGGAAAACTGTTAAAAACTCTTATGGAGCGTTCGGTTCACGGAATTCATAGGAATTCATGGGAATTGAAATTGGTATTGAAATTGTGGGTGATTTGTCAATCAAAATTGTGTTTGGGTGAACAATGAGAGGGAATGTCTTACCTTAAAATTCCTTTGGTTGTAGGATTTAAAATCCTTCTCTAGGTGGAAGGAATATTGAAATCCCACAATCAAATGAATTTGAGGTAAAACATTCCCTCTCATTGTTCAGCCAAACCCAATTTTGGTTGACGAATCATACAATTTCAATACCAATTCCAATTCCTATGAATTCCGTGAACCGAACACCCCCTTATAGTCTTATGGACTTTTGTTGAATCACGCATACGTCCTTGTACATTATTTTTGAATTTATAAATCCCTGGGCTTTAAAGACTTAACAAAAGGGTCTCTTTTAAAAGCTTAGGGACTTAATCACATAAGCATAGTACCTTTCCGTTATTTTCAAAAAGTTCAAGGATTAATCAGGCAAAAAGTAATGATTTCTTTGTTGATAAAAATCTAGGAAATTTATTGTTAAGTAATCAATGTTAAAGGATTTAGTTATCTAAACAGCAAGTAAGGGCACTATAGTGCATATTCAGCAAAAGTGTAGTTTTTTTAGTAACTGCTGTAACAAAATGGTATTAAATATGGACAAAAAGTAGTTACGGGTCAATCAAACTTGACGTGGCTTGTTTCATCACATCCCTCATGCTGCCTCTAATAATTACTTGAAGTTGAAATAATAAGTTCGAGTTTCGACTTTCTAGTGTTTGGCAAAACTGGTTTCTGGATTTTGATAATATGATTTGGTGGTTATGTTGGGTCAAAATAATTTAATTTGGCCCAACAGTGAAGAAATGTTTGTGAGAAAATAGACTATTTAGGTGAATATGACCTAAGTCAATTGATTAACTATTTATTCTATATTGATTCCTTGAGTTGCAATAATCACTTAAAAAAAATATCCAAACACTCTTTTTGTTTAAAATGATTCTACGGTTGGTGATAAGATGCTATTCAAGTTACATGAAGACGTGTGAATTAAACAAGAAGAATTAAATGCGTATGAATTGCTTTTGTGGTACGGGTTTTGAGTTAAGAGATGACAATGGCTTTTTAGTCAAGCTCAAACGTCATTCCATTTTGTTTATTATAATTCTGTGCATTTACAAAATCTTTATTCCGTGTTAATTGTAGTACTGTGTGATCCTGCGATGTTCTAAACTAAATTCTACCATTGTGTATAATGTGCTATATTGACATTTGTAGGAAGGAAAAGATCTACCCCGGCTAATTGCATGGAAACATAGTCTTATGATCCATATGAAGTCTGTAAGAATTAGTTTTAGTTTGAAATGGTTTATTGCACGTTGCAAACTTCATTCTGTATTTATTTTTGGGACTTATAGCAGTAATAAAATATATGCCTGCTTAATTATCTAGTTGAGTTACCAATATAATGAGAAATTTTTTTTAACTAGCAAAAATGAACATCCCAGCTGTTAAGGGTTATGTGACAGAGTATGGGGTAACATATGTTGTGTTGAGTTAGTGGGCGGGCCTTGGAGTAACAGGCAAATTTGCTACGTTGTGACCTTGAGATTATTGTTGCCTAGGTTTGATGAGAACAAATAATTAACAAACTAGAATTTTATTGAATTGCAAGAGTTTCATCAAACTCTTGACTTGTTTGTGTATACACATATATACATATATCGACACATACATGAACCGGTGTGTTGGTTCAAAATCGACACCATTGTAATCTAGTTATCAAGTTTTAGTGTTAAACTAATCACCCTCTAACTATTACAACATTACATGGTTCTTCTGAGTCATGGTTCTGATTGCTTCAAAGTTCAAATGATCCAACCAAGCATGCTATAACCATGCTTGGTCTTCAAGGTTGGCTAACAGACAAGTGGGAATACCAATCTGCGAATTGATATTGTAAAGTCTATTCTTTGAAAGTATGACCTTCATAAGAAGTTTTTTATTTCGATCATGCATGAATAGTTTATTATCATCAGGAATCACTTTACATCTATTTTCTGTCATTTGCCCTAGGCTTAAAATATTGTTTTTAAGGTTTTGTAGTGCAAAAAACATGAGATATGATTCTCTACTCTCCATTTTTTGCATTCCAACAATATTGAGCCCTTGCCTTTTATTTCTACATACGACCCATATCCAAAGCATGCTTGTCCTAAGACAGCTCAAACGTCATTCCATTTTGTTTATTATAATTCTGTGCATTTACAAAATCTTTATTCCGTTTAATTGTAGTACTGTGTGATCCTGCGATGTTCTAAACTAAATTCTACCATTGTGTATAATGTGCTGATATTGACATTTGTAGGAGGGAAGGAAAATCTACCCCGGCTAATTGCATGGAACCTAGTCTTATGATCCATATGAAGTCTGTAAGAATTAGTTTTTAGTTTGAATTGTTTATTGCACGTTGCAAACTTCATTCTGTATTTATTTTTGGGACTTATAGCAGTAATAAAATATATGCCTGCTTAATTATCTATTGGTTACCAATATATGAAAATTTTTTTTACACTACAAAAATGAACATCCCAGCTGTTAAGGTTTATGTGACAGAGTATGGGTAACATATGTTGTGTTGAGTTAGTGGGCGGGCCTTGAGTAACAGGCAAATTTGCTACGTTGTGACCTTGAGATTATTGTTGCCTAGGTTTGATGAGACAAATAATTAACAAACTAGAATTTTATTGAATTGCAAGAGTTTCATCAAACTCTTGACTTGTTTGTGTATACACATATATACATATATCGACACATACATGAACCGGTGTGTTGGTTCAAAATCGACACCATTGTAATCTAGTTATCAATTTTAGTGTTAAACTAATCACCCTCTAACTATTACAACATTACATGGCTCTTCTGAGTCATGGTTCTGATTGCTTCAAAGTTCAAATGATCCAACCAAGCATCCTATACCCATGCTTGGTCTTCAAGGTTGGCTAACAGACAAGTGGG
Source organism: Flaveria robusta (assembly GCA_025506415.1). Lineage (NCBI taxonomy): Eukaryota > Viridiplantae > Streptophyta > Magnoliopsida > Asterales > Asteraceae > Flaveria > Flaveria robusta. The sequence continues at coordinate 28,654,724 of CM046472.1, forward strand.
AATACCAATCTGCGAATTGATATTGTAAAGTCTATTCTTTGAAAGTATGACCTTCATAAAAGTTTTTTATTTCGATCATGCATGAATAGTTTATTATCATCAGGAATCACTTTACATCTATTTTCTGTCATTTGCCCTAGGCTTAAAATATTGTTTTTAAGGTTTTGTAGTGCAAAAAACATGAGATATGATTCTCTACTCTCCATTTTTTGCATTCCAACAATATTGAGCCCTTGCCTTTTATTTCTACATACGACCCATATCCAAAGCATGCTTGTCCTAAGACCTTCTTATCTAATTCCTTGAAATGAGTATGTTTGCCTGTCATATGGTTGCTAGCACCGTTGTCTAAGTACCATAAGCTTTCATCAAAGGTTGTATATTTGTTGGGTTGTATTCCTGTCTCATTTAGGAATACTTGCTCCCGCTTTTGGTTATCTTCGGTAATTGCCGTCAAAAGAGTTGGTTCCTCATTGACTTGCACTAGGTTTGATTCCTCTTGTGCACGATTGAGTTGAGGGCATATGTTTTTGAATTGCCCAAGTTTGTTGCAGTTGTAGCACTAAACATTGCTTAAGTTCTTATATGATTTCTTCCATTTATTATTTCTGCCTTTAAACTTCTGTGAGGAGCTTTCCTCCTTTCCAGCTTGGTTATTCTTGTTATCACGCCAATTGTTTTGTGATGGCTTGAACCTACCACGTCCACGTCCTCCTGAACGTCCTTTTGGATTACTGTTATTATTTTCAATACGTGTGAATAGAAGTTTATCTTGGTTATTCACTTGGCTTCCTCTTTGATACTTGATTCGTTCTTCATATATCTTCAATCTCCCTATAGCATCGTCTAATGACACAGTTCTAGGCTGGTGTTTTGTTCGATTGAAGCAACGATATGGATGAATTTGTATGACAGGGAGTTTAGGATTTTTCAAACTAGATAGGCTTGATCTATAGTGGATCCTAGTTTGTTTGCCCTAGTGATTATGATATTTATTTTTGCAGTGAATGAATCGATAGTCTCGTCATCGTTCATTTGCATCAACTCATTTTCTTTCATGAGTGTTTGCAAACATGCGTATTATTCTTTCTTCCTCAATATGAATATAATATTATATAAAATTGTTTCCAAATGGAATAAGTAATTCTATGAATATATGTATTTTACTTATAGTTAAACAAATTATTAAATTCACACAGTTCTAGGTTGGTGTCTTGTCCCTCTTGACATCTATTTCAATATCTACACTTGGTTCTATTTGATCTCATAATCCATTTTGTTCTCTGTTCTTTTCAATATCTACAGGGAACCTAGTCTAATCAAGAAAAATAATTGAAATGCAAAACCTAATTGTAGTTTGCATTCTGACTGAAATCTGATTCTCTTGATGTTTTATTTGCCTTTCTCTGATCAATGCTGTTTGATTTCTTCTTGTTGAGTGAACCTTCAAGAACAAGATGAAAAGTAGAGTTTCTTCACACGAATAACCCTCAAACGTGACAAGTGATCAGATTTCGTGTGAAATTCAAATTCAGAAGTTTTGATGGTAATCAAGTATCCCTTAAAGTTACCAACAACAGTAAATCAATGATTGAATCAAATGAGTATCCCTTCAATTTGATTCCAATATCGATGAACAGGATCAAAGCAATGATCTTGTTCGTGTTTCTATTGAATTTGCAAAGAACGGAGAACAAACAATGTTACTGTTGAGAGAATTTTTTTTTCTTTTTTTAAATCGATTTAATGGAGTGAAAGCAATCCTCCTGTTTGAATTTGTGAAATTGATCAACTATAAAAACAGAAAACAAATCTATTGAATCTGTGATGAATTGAAACAACGAACTTGTTGTTGGTATAGTGAAATGGGCAATACACGGAGCACCAAAGATCATTTGATGTTCGTTTCTGAAATCGAAGGACTCCCAACACCGCATAGCAGAGATTTGCGATTGATGATGAGAATTCGAAATCAACAACGAATTGAATCAAAGCAATGATCAATTCGAAAAAACAGTAAGCTAAGCGATTGAACATGCAACAAAAATAAGAAATCAACCGAGGTTTGATGAAAACAAAGAATTAACAAACTACTATTTATTGACTTGCATATATGGTGGTGCAGTGTGCTTAAGAACGTGATATACTTTCTGGGACACCATGAAAATGAAGTCTCTTATTTTTATTAACACAACAATGCTTCGTTTATGTTGCGTTCAACATTGGTTTAGTGTTATTTTGCACTTATTTAATTTATTATTAGCTGTCACAAAGTTTCACATATATAGATTGTAGAGATTACGGCAGTGTTTTCAAAACCAGACCGATCCTGCCTGTGTACACCTAAGGCAACTGTTCGCTGTCTGGTTTGGTTTTAAAAACATTAGATAATGGTGATATGGAAATGTTGGCAAACTTGTAAATAGTAGCCCACATCGGTTTGTGACATGAAATGAACCGAACAAAACCTTGGTCTTATTTGTTAATCAAGGAAATGAAGTTTTTTATAAACCATTCATGAACACTTATCGAACAGGTTTTCTTGTTCGTGTTTGTTAATAAAGAAAATGAAGTGTTTAATAGAGCTGTCCAAATTGCTTGATGCTCGTTGCTCGCTCGACAATCGCTTGAAAAGTGCTCATTCGATTTACGGCTCGGTTGTAAATGAACCGATCGGATCGGTTTGATTAGTAAACAAGTAAAGCACGAGCGAAGGTCTACTCTGTTCGGTTCGGGTTGAGCTGTTTTAATTTAATTTTTATATATATACTCACAAATAAAAGATTTTGGTGTTGTCCTCGGCCACACAAGAGAGGACTGTTGTTTCTTGAAACTTGGTATATATGTCTCTATCATTACATTATTATTTTTATTTTTAAAGTAAAGCCAAAGCAGAGACCATTTTTTGCTTTTCAAAATTTAATCTTTTAGGCTGGATTCAACACAACTCAACTATAGGTTTCTCCATCACTACCCTAAATTGCTAGTCGCCGTACAATACCTTATACCAAGACAAAGAAAAGAAAGAAAGAAAGGTGAACACACATCTTTACATTTAGACAAGCTTTGGTTTTCAATTTGCAGAAGAATCCCGATGAGTTCGTCAGATCGATTGCTGTTTAACAGGCAAGCAAGTGTTCATCATATTCTTGGAGGGGGACTCCGTAAGTTTTTCTGATTTAGCCTCGTGGTCTTTTTGTTGTTGATGGGTCAAGATCTCATGTCGATTTTGAAGAATGTTCTTGGTTCTACAGTTTGACTCCTGACTTCAATTTTGGCATGAACTCTTTTCTTTTGATCAAACTGAGATTAATTTTGCTGTTATACACAAAATGTATGTCAAAATCAAATTCGTATATGGTAAGTAATCGGTTTCGCTTCAGAGGTCAAAGCATCTGTTTATGCTTTCTTAGTTAACCGCGTGACTACAAACTTATTGTGATTTGATTTCCACTTATAGCTGGTCAAGATCTCATTTTGATCATAGTTTAAGATGCGTCTTATGAACCACTTTGTTGCCTCTGATGATCTGCATATGAAAGCATGTAAATCAACTTCAAATATAATTCAACGTCTTCGTCTTTGGGGGTGTCTGGATCAAAATATGAAAATTGCTTCTGTTTAGTTAAGCTTTTTTTTTTTTTAATTTAATTTTAAACCATCTCAAGTCTTATTATATCCGTTTGATCAGTTGCAGATGTGATTCTATGGAGGGATAAAAATGTTACAATGTCAATTCTGATAATAACTTTAGCTTCATGGATGATGTTTGAAAGATCCCATTACACATTGTTGTCCTATGTCTCCAATGTTCTCTTACTCCTGCTTACAATTCTTTTCCTATGGGCCAAATCAGCACAGATTCTCAACAGGTAATAGTAATATCCCCCCCTGATCTTCAAGTCAAACGGACCAACTCATGTAGTTGGATCAACTGATGTTACATTTACTCATAATATCGGTTAAAATTGGGGTTGGTTGCTTAAATCGAAATGTATGGTATGTTGGTTTAATAGTTCTGTTACATAGACTTGGTTGCTAAAATATGGCAGGAAAAAAAAAAAAAAAACCATCAAGTTTGTTTCTATTTTGTACAGTTTTGCCATCACAAAATTCAACCATAGAGTTGAGTTGAAAATGAGTCTGTTTGATCTTGAATTGGAGAGAGTAATTATTTTATGGTTCTTTATGGGGATTTGATTCATATAATAATATTTACTTTATAAACATGATGCCAAACAGACCTACACCACCAATACCACACTTGCAGCTTTCAGAAGAGACCATAAATGAAGTTGCAACTATAATTCGTGACCGGATAAACACAATGCTATCTGTATCCCATGATATTGCACTTGGTAAAGACCCAGAAATGTTTGCTAGAGTAGCTGCATATTTGGTTTTAACTTCAGTTGTTGGAAGCCTTACTGATTTTCGTACATTGTGCTATACAAGTAAGTTGTTCTAATCTTCTATTTAAAGGTGGTGTAATGGGTGGGTGGTGGATTGGATAACATGTCAAAATGGAATGCTATTATCTGTGGGCAAAACTGGTTGGGTTTGCCGGACCCGTCAATCTTTACCTTTGTAAATAGCTGATGTAAATATTAATATGTAAAAAACGATTTAGGATTGGAAGCATTTATATACGCCTTAGGTGGCTTTTAACCAATTTAACATGTTTCAACTGTTTTAGCTATTTTTTATACTTGACTCGAGACTTTTTGCCTTCAAAATAAAACCTAAATTGGCTCTTTTCATACAAATGGGTTAAAATTAGCACCTTAACAAGTCAAGTGGGTAAAATAAAAAATAATATGACAAGGAAATGGGTCGAAAGTAGCACAAAGTGTAATTTTAATGCGTACACCTCCTAACAACTTTATTCAAATAAATAGATTATAAATGTCATGTTACATTTTTTAATGATCATGTTTAGCATCTTAGTTATTTTTAAAACAGACAAATAGTGGTTGTATTGCAACCCAAACGGACATGTTTAGAAATTATGCACCGTTAATCAATATGCCCATTTTCCACCTCTAGTCCTCTATTTGTATGCATAGATCTAACTATTTAGTTAAAATTTGTGATTTTGTTTTTGACAGGCATTATTGTGGTTCTTACTGTTCCGGTGGCATATGAGAGATATGAATCATATTTTGATTCAAGTTTAATCAAGGGAAATGCGAAATTGAAGAAATTGTATATAAGATTGGATGAGGAATTCATAAAGAAAGTAAAGAAGTGGATTTTTGAGAAGAACAAGCTCAGCTGACCAATTTCTTAGCTTCTTTTCGGTTTTCTATTTGTAACCATTTATTTTTATTTTTATTTTTGTGAAAGATGGAGGTTTTGGTGGCAAGTTGTTATGGAATATAAGTTGAGAAATGAAAGATGGAATATTTAATTTGAAGCAAAAACTGTATGATTGTTTATAATAGGGTAAATCACAATAAACAACACTACAAAATTTCTAAGTTGATCACTAGTGTGCCTTTCAAATTAAACTTTCTCAAAACTGATGCTTGCTTGATTTTGACAAAAGAAATGTAACATGTTGATGAGGTTGACTGTGTTATAGATTGATTTGGGATGATCAGTCTGCAATAATTAAAGAAATGCAAGAACATGAGAACAAATTAACTAAGACTAAGAAACAAAGAAAATAAGATAACACCACGAAATAATGTAATTCTTGGGTGGCATGCATGCGACTGGGTCAACTGATCTTGCGCAAAATGTGGCACATATCATATTGATCTTTAGAACAGTTTCTGAATGTTAATTTGTAAAGCTGAATGGTTTCCGGGGTTAGAGAAAAGTCTAGGGAATGACTGCAAAACTCCCCAAGAATTGATATTTATTCAGTTTATACGATTTTCTATTTAAAAATAAATTAAAAGTATTAAACTATCTCATGTTAATTACCGCAAATGATTTAAATAGAAAATACCAACTTAGAATATGTCTATCAGTTTGCATGTCGTATATATGGGCAGAAAGTAAAGAAGAGGCACACCCGATCTGTTCTATAGACTTGTATTCTTTTAATCAAAGGGCATGTAGCTTGTGTGAATGTGTGTAGTTAGAGTGTTTCTTCCTAAGTGATTGAAGGTTTTAGTCCTTAAGTAAACATTGATGTAGATTTAAGAGGATGTTTAGAAAGTAGATATTAGTGTAGATTTAAGATTAGATTCATAAAGTGTGTTGACTGATCATTCCAAAAAAAAAAAAAAAGGATAATTGATCAAGATTATCCTCCAGTTTCAGATCAAGATTCAACAAAGCGTGCGTTGAAGAAACAATGATCCTTGTTGGAGACGCATAGCATATGTTCTCCAGTCATCTTGTTGGAAAACATAAGCAACTCAGGGTCCGGGATGCAAAGCAAATGGTCTACCAAGTGGATTTTGTTTCATAGTACAATGATCCTGGTTGGAGACGCATATCATATGTTCTTGTTGGAGACGCATAGCATATGTTAGCCTAAACAAAACAATGTTTCTTTTGTTGGATTATAATTTCTAAATCCATGTGATTCATAGTTATGGGTCATTAGTATTAATAGTTAAAAGTCAAGTAAATGTTTATTATGTATTTATGTAAAGTCGAATGGTCAAGTGTGTATATGTTTTTTTAAGTAAGAAACTATTAAAACATGTATATATATGTGTGACTGTACAAACGATGTTGATCATATTCTGCTATCAAATTAAAGTTCAGTGTGTTGATCAAATTGTGATTTAATTGTGTGTTTATTAAGATCTTGGGCGACAACTTGTATCAGCGTCAAGGGGCACTTGTTGTTTAGAAGAAATCGAAATCAGGAAGAAGCCAATCACGATAGAACTGGTGGATTGTTGTTCCTATGTTAATCGGAAGAAGCCAATCACGATTGGAAGCGTTGATTGTTGTTTCGATCATTGTTTAATTGAAATTTCAGAAGCAAAAAAAAAAAAAAAAAAAAAAAAAAAACGATTTATGTTGTCTGATTTGGAAGTCGATCACAACAGAGGGTGTCGTGGGACAACAGAGGGTGTTGTGGGGCTATTTGAAATCAAAAAACAGAAACATAGTCTAGGATTATCGTTGTCTGTTGTTCATTGCAAGAAACTGAAGCCGGGGGGTGTTCGGGCATAAGACACCAGTCGCATAAATCAAGGATTTTGGGCTGTTTATTCTTTGTTAACAGAAAACAAAAGTTTTTTTGTTGTCTGCGTTGAAGTATCCGATCCCAGTGGGTTTATCATTGCTACTTGTTTCAATCTTAGACACCAAAACATTTGAATCGGTGTTGGTGTGGAGTGGTTGTGTTGAAGAAGTCAGAAACAAAATATTTGATTCTTGTTTGTTTTTCTACCAAAACATTTCAATCTTAGGCTGTTGCTTTAAAAAAAAAAAAAGTTTATTAACACTTAATCACAAAAAAGTGAGGGTTGTTGTTGTGTTACATCGAAGGATTAAAACTAAAAAGGCATTGGTGCTGTTGGTTCGTCGAAAGCAGTAGTTCTGTTCGGTTGTTGTTATTACGAATTTAATCACACAAGAAGTGTGTGGGCTACCGTCAACTATTACAATTAGAAACAAAATCAAAGGATTTTGTTGTTTGCTTTCTCACTAATTGAGAGAAAAAAAAAAGATTTTGTTGATAAAAGAATTAAGAATTCTTTGAGGAAGAATTAATAATTTCAAGTTATATACTTAATCACTTGGATATTATTTTTAATTATTCTATACTATAGAGAGGGAAGAATTGAAATTATTAGTGATTCTCTTTGGAAAGTTAGATTGAACTTTTAATTACATTTGGTTTTTAAAAGGAAAACCAATTAGAAATTGTTCCTATTTGAAAACTTAGCATTTTTGAAGAAAATCAAGTTAAGATGACAGAAGAGTTGTCATCGTGAACCGATAAAAATGCAATTGTAATACATAAAGAGTTAGTTCATTCTCCGAATTCAAATGTCTATGTTGAAAACCACAAATTATCATGTATGGTCGATTCATATGAAAACCATACTCAAGGCAAATGGATTATGCGAAGTGATAGAATCTAATGTCAATACGCAGCCTGATGAAAAGAAAGATATAACGACGATTGCGTATTTATTTCAAGGCTTACCGGAAGAGATGATATTGCAAGTTTCAAACTGTGAAAGTGCAAAGGAGATTTGGGATGCACTTAAAACAAGGCATGTCGGTGTGGATTGAGTGCAGAAAGCACATCTTCAAACACTCAAAACTGAGTTTGAGATGTTGAAAATGAATGAGGAAGACACTATCGATTCATTCACCGCGAATCTCAATAGTATTGTCACGAGGGCAAGTGGTCTTGGATCAACGTTTGATCAACCAACTTTAGTACGGAAACTTTTAAGTTCTATACCGAAAAGGTTTATTCAAATCATTGCAACTGTTGAACAATTCATTGATCTAGAAACGACATCTCTAGATGAGATAATTGGAAGATTGAAAGCCTTTGAAGAAAGTATCAATCTAATGAATGAGGGCCCGGTGAACAATCAAGAAAAACTTTTGTTCACACGTCATGACAAATTGAGTCATGGAAAATGTTTTGGAAAACGTGGACAAAGGAAATCTAATTCATCACAAGGCAATTGGCGTGATGGAATGTTTGGTGAAAGAAAAGAAGGAAAAGTTCCTTCATATGAACAAAAGAAGAAAGATTACCCTAAAAGTTAAAGTCGACTGAAAAAGAATATTAGACAAAGTTGAATGTTATAATTGTCATGAGTTTGAACATTATGCAAGGATTGTCCTCAAGAAAAACAAGCACAAGAAGAGTCAAACTTGGTGCATGAAGATGAGGAACCGACTCTCTTGATGGCAGTTACTGAAGATAATGAGAAATATGAGAAAACGTCTTTAAATGAAAAGAAAAATGACTTTTGGTTCTCATTATCTAAATACTTTAATCATGAAGAACAAGAATGGTCATGAACAAGAATGGTCTGGTTTAATCATTGAAAGAATTCATGTTTTAGAAGAAGACAAAGAAAAAAAGCAGGTTGGTGAGTATGTTCAAGAAGATAGAAGATGCATGGAGTATCAAGATACATCATCAAAGGATGTATTTTCACAAGGAAACAAGATTGTTAAAGATGTTGAAGCAAGTTACAAAAAAGGGAAATGAGATGTAGTTGGAGACTTACCACTAAGAGACATACCAGTGGAGAATCAAGAAAATAGAGTTGGACGTGTCAAAGTAAACATGGAGGAATGCGTTCATGTTTAAGACAAAGTTTGTGTTACAAAGTTTGATCGAGAAATTAAGGAAAGGACAGGTGGGAAACTGAAGTTTAAAGATAAGGATATTCTACAACATGTTTGTGAAAGAAGATAATGAAGATGAAAACGTTGAAGACCTGGATTAAGAAATTAGGGGAATATGTTGGATTATAATTTCTAAATCCATGTGATTCATAGTTATGGGCTATTAGTGTTAATAGTTAAAAGTCAAGTAAATGTCTACTATGTATTTATGTAAAGTCTAAGGGTCAAGTGTGTATATGTTTTAAGTTAGAAACTGTCAAAACATGTATATATATGTGTGTCTGTACAAATGATATCGATCATATTGTGTTATCAAATTGAAGTTCAAGTGTGTTGATCAAATTTTGATTCAATTGTGTGTTCATTAAGATATTGGGCAACATCTTTTATGATGATTGAGGGTGGTAACGTGTCTAAACATGTTTCTACAAAGGGCACAAAGAGAAGATGAGAAAAGAAAACATGCCCACAAAGATTAGATAGATGTGTATATGTTTGCATGAAGAATTTAACCCAAAAACTAGCCATGATCACAAGCTTGGTCAATAGAAAAACCCAAATCCATGATCATTTATGAATGTATATAAAGCAACAGTCTCATAATGTAGTAAACAACTCAACAACAACTCATTAATCTTGACCATCCCACATATCTTGTTACCCCTATTCATGGCGACTCGAATCACCATCATGGAAGCTAATTGAAAGATCCAAAGTCAAAACTGAAGACAAGATAAACCAGGCAGTTAGTGGGAGCCGATCAAGACAATTAAATGCACTTAGTTCCATCCTTGTGGTTGTTTTTGTGTTGTGATACCGTGACCTAGTTTGATCTTGCTACTTGACTCTAACCAGATTAAACAATCATAACCGTTTGATTTATATATTTATTTTGTTATGGTGATTGCTTTTATTTTTTAATTGTTATAACATGCCAACCTAATACCAAACTAATTAAAAATATAATTTGTATTTGTATCGTTTGTAAAATGTAACCAAGGTCATATCAGGTTCACTTTTGGTAGTTATTATTACTCCGTTACGTTAACTATTATTAATGTGATTAATATTTATCAAAATTGTTTTGGTAAAATAAATCTACCCCATATACCACTGAACCCAACAAATGGCACTTGCTTTGAGCTTTGAATAATGAACAGGAAGATGAAATGTAGAGATAAAGGATTGCGATATCGATTTAAGGGTTTCAAGTAAGATGTGTGTCGATTGCGATCAACAAGAATGTCGACGACAGATATTAACAACTAGGATTAGGTAGGTTAAGGCAAACTAGTTTCATTCTCGGTCTGTAAATTGAGGTGACACGTGGCAGCATCACATTCATTCTCACCAAACTTTTCTCGATTCTCTCTCCTAATAAATAATTATCTTAATTATCAATAATATTATTTAACCTTTTTAGAATAAAAATAGTTTTTTAATAAATTTAGAAAAAGATCGTCTTATTAATGTTATTTCTAAAAAATAATTTTTATAAAATAAAAAACTTTTACAAAACATCAAACTTTTTTAAAGTTGGTGTTTTTAAAAAGTAAATTTTTATAAACAAAAATAATTAAAATTAAAAATTATAATAAGAAAATTTTTAAAAATAATATTTTTTAATATAGTTTGTTTTGAAACAAAATATTTATTTATTTTTTTTGAAAAATAAGTTTTAAAATAAAAGTTAAAAAGTTAATATAATTGTTTTATTACATATTGTTATTACTCATATGTAATTTCAATCATACTTTATTGTAAAATATCGTTTTATACTTAATAAATGTTTATTATATTTAATATTTTATTTGTTCAACCCGTGTAATACACGGGTTTACTAAAACTAGTTTATTATAAGCCGTAAACCAAATTATCCAATACGGTTTTATGTTTTTTGAAGAAGACGGATTGAAATTTAATCATAAAAACGTCCATAAAACCAAATTTATCAATTTACGATTTTAAACTGAATCATGAATCCTCTTATCTATGATATGGTTATTTGGGATTTTTTATTTAAATAGCTCACGACTAAGGGACTGTTTGAAATTCAAGTCTCGGTCAGAAGGTGGTGACCGAGTAAGGGTTTGTTTTAAAACTAACCGGGTAACAGGAAAAATATGCATGAGTCAGTAGTGTCGGACCGGGTCAGACGCGAAAAAGTGAGAATCAAACACGCTGACCGGCCAAAATGTCTGAACAGGTTAGTGGGTCAGACATTTTGACCGGGTTAGAAACAAATCAAACAGCCCCTAAGATTAAATTTATTTATCACTACAGTGATATGACTATAGGTGTAAAAAAACTGGTTCGGGAAAAAAATCGGACCGGTTTGAAAAAAAAAACCGATTTGGCATTCCAATCAAACCGCCAATTTGTATACCAGTTTGGTAGGCCCATGCCCAAAACCGGTTCAAAAATAAAAAATCGGTTAAACCGGTTAAAAAAAAACCGGCCAAAATCCGTTTGATAGATTCGAGTATTCAGTGAGGCAAACAGGTTTATAACCCGAACCGTTTTGAGAAAAAACCGATTTGACCACATAATAAAAAAACCTGTCCGGTTTAAAACCCGAACCGATTTGAGGAAAAAAAAAAAAAAACTTGTAGCCTTGTACACCTCTAGATGTGGCCACTTAAGAAAAATAAGAAATTTGGAGATGATACTTGATGAATATTTAAGGTTGTATTAATAATATTAATTACATTTGAATTAATCTAGTTGTTGTGGTATAAAATGTTGATTGTTTTGCAGGGAGGTGGCTTTGCCGTTGTTGAAATAGAAAAGAAGAGAAAAGAAAACCCTAGTCGCATCAATCTATCTTTTTGACATAACAATGGTAGCCGGTAATTCTAAATCGGACATCTCTTTCGCCGGTACCTTTGCTAGTAGTGCCTTTGCTGCTTGCTTCGCGGAGGTAATCCTTTTACTACTAACTACGCACCCTACTTCTGATTGCTTTTTACGATTCTTTCAATTTTCATTGCAATTGCCATTGCTTTTTACGATTGAACTTTTTTTGTCCGATCAAGGCTACTGTTTCAAGCCTTTTGTTCCCTCTGTGCTATTGTCATTTCTCATTTCTCCGAAAAAGGAAGCGTAATAATTAAGTTTGCAGTACAGTCCATTGTTTGTTGTTCTAATTAGCCTTAATAATAATTTCATCTGACTTCAGATCTGCACAATTCCATTAGACACTGCAAAAGTCAGACTCCAGCTACAGAAGAAAGGAATTGCAGGAGATGGAATGGGTTTGCCAAAGTATAGGGGAATGTTGGGTACTGTAGCTACTATTGCAAAGGAAGAAGGTCTTGCTTCTTTATGGAAAGGAATTGTGCCCGGATTACATCGTCAGTGTTTGTATGGAGGCTTAAGAATAGGCCTCTATGAACCGGTATTTCATTTATTATACGCTCGTGCACTCGTGTGTGTCTCTCTATCCGGGGACTTGTTCACATAAGCCCACTCAACCCATTTATATGTAAATGTGTTGAAATTGCAGCACTTGTTTGTTATACACAGGGCAATTGTCGTAAGGACTTTCGAATAATCTGTACATGAATCCCTTGACTTTATTTTGCATTTTTAAATCCCTTAACTTATTCATTAATGATTAAATCTCTAGCTTTTGAAACCTAATGATAAAGTCCCTAGATGACATCTTTTTTAAAAGAATCCTTAGTTTTAGCATGTTTAAATCCTTTTAAGAAATAATGAGAAGGCCGTTTCTTATATAATTGAGTCCCTTGAAGTCCACAAATTTAATCATTCAAAAATAAAATCCAAGGACTTATGTGTGATGGGGAAATCCGTAGCTCTTTTTCAACATTTTCCCTTATGTAGGTGGTCTGAAAGGGTAAACAACTTTACAGTTTAGAGGGTTAAAACAGTTATGAGTTTTGTTTATGAGTTTTGTAAACAGTTAATATATAGTATATGCTCACAAAAACTTTATTAATTAATGACGTGTTTTCATCTAGTAAAACTGTTTGACCCATTAGTTAAGATTCTGTGTCTATTCCAGTTGCTAAACTTTCCAAGATAATCAAATTGAAACCTATTCATATGTGTCTAACAGATCAAGAACTTGTATGTGGGTGATAACTTCATTGGAGATGTTCCTTTGACCACTAAAATACTTGCTGGGCTCACAACTGGTGAGATTATGTTAATCAAATTATAAAAAAATGGTTTTAGACTATGTTTCTTAACCATGCAATGCTGATTTATTAGTATATATTGATGATTATTTTTGTACTTGTATTTCTGCAGGCGCTCTTGCAATTGCAGTAGCAAACCCTACTGATCTTGTTAAGGTCCGCCTACAAGCTGAAGGAAAATTGCCAGCTGGCGTGCCGAGGCGTTACTCTGGAGCATTAAATGCTTATTCGACTATAGTGAGACAGGTAGATTTTTTTTCCAAACCTTATCACGTTTCCCATCACTTTGTATGTTTGTTAACTTAAGAGACCCATATAAACTCATTTATCATTTATGTTGAAATGGGCCAATCCAGGCTGTAATTTGTCACGTTTCCCCACCCAACCCTCTCGAGATTCTACAAATAGTCTCACTATTTGTGAGATCTACTGAGTATGTTTGGTTGTTTGTCTAAGGGTCAAATGGGTAGAACCGAACAAAATTAGAGGGCTTAGTTGCAAGCCGTTTAGTTATAATTTAGTTTATTTGGGTAATTATCTGTTATGGGTCTAATGTATAAAGTAAAAAAGCTAAAAGGTACAAGCAAATGGGTTGAAAGTTTCTCAAAGTTTGTTTAAACTATACGGCCTCCTAAGTCATTGATTGACGGGTCAACCTGAGTACCTGACCTCAGCCGACCCATTTGTCTCGATATCCAACCCTTCTATTTTTTTGCTTATATTTCAAAGCATTATGTTATATCAGGAAGGGGTTAGGGCTTTATGGACCGGCATTGGACCCAATGTTGCGCGTAATGCTATAATAAATGCTGCTGAATTAGCCAGTTATGATCAAGTGAAGCAGGTAATTTTTTTAACAAAGATTCACATAATTAATTATGTTTTTATTTATGGAATATTTTAAATTTATCCATGATTAAAATGATAAAGCAGACAATTCTGAAGATCCCTGGGTTCACCGACAATGTTTTAACACATTTACTATCCGGATTAGGAGCAGGGTTTTTTGCAGTTTGTATCGGGTCCCCTGTTGATGTGGTACTTAATATTTTAATTAATATTCAACTATTATTACATGTTAGTTTTTACACCTTCTGATCCAAATTTCTATGATCTATGGTAGAAGTAGGACAATGGGTGGGTTGCATAATCAGTCAAGATAAGTACTTTTGGTACGTGTTGGCTGACAGTTTTGACATTCTGTTTTGTTGTAATTGTAAAAAAACAAGAAGAAATGAAAAAAAAACAAAAAACAAATGGAATTGTAGTTGATATTATTTCTCATTGTAAAAAACAAAGGTTACTTTTTATTTACTTGTAAAATAATATAGATATGCTAGCACTTTACATTTCATTAGTGATCTGGGCTTTGCACAAGTTTTAAACCTTTCGACATTTTTGCAGGTGAAATCAAGAATGATGGGAGATTCAAGTTACACAAGCACAATTGATTGTTTTGTTAAAACTTTAAAAAATGACGTAAGCTTTTGTCTCCAATTTGTGTAATATACAAGAAGCAATTAGAAATTTTGGTATAAAAATCATAAGCTTTATCAGTTGACTGAAAATAAAATTGCTATGATAAGCTTGTAAAAATATTGTTTGTGGCACCAGGGACCTTTGGCATTCTACAAGGGGTTCATTCCAAATTTTGGACGGTTAGGTTCTTGGAATGTGATCATGTTTTTAACCCTTGAACAGGTAGGCACACCTCATATTAACATTTATACAGTTATATAATATATATATATATATATATATATATATGTATATATATATGAACTAATTGAGTTACCCTCATTTTTCGGACAGGCGAAGAAGTTCGTTAAAAGCATAGAGTCGTCTCGAATATGATATAATAATATAATGCGGGAAAGGGAAAGCAAATCCATGTGTTGGAGAACTTTGGCTACCATTTCTGAATAAATTCCCAAACCATTCGTAGGTGGTTATTTTATGTTAGAATAAATTTGTTGGAGATGAAGGAAGGAAGACCTTTCTCGAAATAATGAAAATGGAATTTACTAGGATGCTTTTATGGCGTAATGCTTCTTCTTCCTCTAGATGTTGAGGGAGCCACTTTATTGAAATATAAGTTTGCTCTTAGTAGAATGCATATGCAACTTTGTATGATGTTTTTTGTCTTATAATCGGAATAGCGGCAAGGACGTGCTGGTTTGGATAGGATAAGAACGCAACTTTGAGGAAAATGATTCTTGTCAAATTGGGTATTTTTATTAATCATTTTGGTTTTGGTTTAGTCCAGTTCTCTTGAGTTGATGTTTTAATAATCTTACTGAAGACACTTGCATCTCATGACAACCAATACTGCTTGTTTTGTCGACATGGATCCGTGTTTTTTTTTTTTTTGCAAATAGTATTAAAGTTACTTGTATTCTAATGGTCAGGTGAAAACAAACATTGTTGGTGATGATGATCAGTTTATAAAAGGGGTGGTGGGTAAATTTCACATTGTCTAGTCATGTGAGACATACTAAGATATAAAAAATTTACAGCCTCAAGACCATCGAGTTTTGGATGTTTTGGGAAAGGGGAATCCGTAGTTAAGTGTGTTTAGGTAGAAACAATTCAAGATAAAAAGTTTTCCTTGGTTCACAACGATATTGGTTGGTATTATAAACGCATGTTAAAATTTTAGTTGCGTACTTGAAATAAAAATGTTTTTGTTAAGAAATTAATCTGGATTTGTATGGGATGAAGGCTTTATAGTAAACAATGCATCACCGTGAATCAATTCAAGACATTTTGGTGAACGACAGACAAAGGTGTTATCCCCATAAATATAAGAATGCTGTGTATTTGACAGATGTTGCAACTTTACGAGCGCTACCAAAATTAACCTTATTTTAAGTGTATAGTGTTAATACTAATCAGGTTCAATATAAGTATTTGCAGAAACTATAGTGTTTTATCCTAGACCAGTTAGGTCTTAGTTAACAAAAACATACCAGGAATTAATTAGGAAGCATAAGGGATCAGTGGCTACAAATGAAAGGATCAGTCATATTTGCAACTGTTGTTACTGCAATGAGACATACCGTAACAATCAATAGCTATTAAATTACATTTGTTCTAAGTTGATTTTAAATTAAAATTAGATTTACTTTTGATCAGAACACACAGATCTAGAAGAAAAAATTGATTTTATATTGAAATTAAATTGAGTTTTAATTGAATGAAATCAAAAATCTAAAGAATAGATGAATAAAATCAATTGAGATTAGGAACAGATTGAAGAAATTAAAAGAAACTAATTTTGGTGTTGTTTATATGTTGTTGATTGTTAAAGACAATATTACCCTTCATATTCTATTTAAATTTTGCCATGTGTCAATCATATATTGCTTCTTAGGTTTTTTAGCCAAATGATTTGTTTTATTTGAACCAGCCCCTATAGGGTTAAGATAAAAGATAACTTCTTTTTGTGAGAACTCTAAAAACTAATGTGAACCACAAGTTTTTAATAGCAAAAAGCCAAATAACAAAAACATAATAGAAAAAATTATAAAACAAAAAATAACATAATAAATAAAATAAAATAAAATAAAAATGTTTCCCTTGTTTATTAAAAAATAAAAAAAATTGTATTAAAAATAGAAAAAAACTCGTATTTTTACGAACTTCATTTTACACATGTGTAATACCTAATTACACATATATAAAACCAGATTTACACATGTGTAACTAACATGTAGATGATTTTTTTAAACTATATCAGTATGGTACGCTTTGAAAATATAAAAATATAATGATTTTTATGGTGAATTTCCTTTTTTGAAAAAATAATAAATAATAAACTATGTAAAGTAACTAAATATAACCAGACTTAACTTACATTTATGTAAATCAATGTCTGGTGATGCTTGAGCTGTTTTGCATATGTGTATATCAGACATGAATAATAAATTATGTAAAATAACTAAATACCAATATCTTTAACTTATATTAATGTAAATTAATGGTTCATAATTTACATTTATGTAAATCAATGGTTTTTTTGGTTTTAAAAATAAATAATGCTTCTGTAGTAATCATGAGGGCAAGCGCGCACACACATATATATGCTAATATATTTTATATGATAGATAAATAAAAAATTAATTTTATCAAATTGAATTGATTTTTAACGATGTAATTATTAAAATAGATACTCTATATTAAAATTTATTACACAAAAACTAAAAATATAAAAGTAAAGAATATGATAAATTAACAATTCATTAATTCATCTCAAGATAATATGAAGTACAAAAGTTAGAATAATATGTATCAGATAGTAGGATCGCATGTATTATAATTCTATTTATCTTGCGTTCTGAAGCTGACTCATTCTTTGAGTAGCTCATGTCTGGCTTCCTTTCGATAATTAAAGTTTAATCATGGATGACAAATAAAAATATAAGATAACTATTAAAAAATTTAAATAAAGTAAGGAATCTCTATTTCATTCATATTGATTGACTAAAATTTTTATGAAAATAAGAGTCCAATTGAGAATCAGTATAATTCTATAATTCTAGTGTATTACTAAAAAAGATGTAGTGTTCATAACGCAAACAACACCAATGCTACAACATTGACACCTAAAAAAAAGGTAAAAGTGGTTAATTTTTAAGCTGAAGAACTATAGATAGCAAATGATCAATTTTTCACTACACAAGATCACAAATGATTTGTAATTATTTCTCCAATTCATCACATAACAAGTTCTCTCTCTTTTTTTTTTTTATTTATTATTATTTTTTTCTTTTTTCTTTTCATATCAGATGGACTCGACTCTCAACCTATTTTTGTTAGGTCCTGGATCGACTTAGGTAATTGTTTTTAATATTTTACGTTTCACGTGCGTGATTTAACATTTTTACCTTTACTTTCCTTTTGGTTTTATTTTTTTCATTTTTATTTCTTTTCTAATACAAGCTTTTCTGGTGTTGGTGGTCGCTGGCGGTCGTGTGACATTAATGCTACTTGTCATAGTTTTATACCATCCGTCACAATGCGGTGGGCTTAATACTAGTTTATTACATTAAAAAAACTAAAAATGTAAAAGTGAAGAATATGATAAATCAATGATTCATCCCAAGATAAATTATAGTAAAAACTTAGAAAATACGTATCACATAGTCGGATCCCATGCACTATAACTGTCTTTGTCTAGCGTTTTGAAGCTGACTCAAACTTTGAATAGTTCCTGTCTGGCTTCTTTTAATGATTAAAGTTTAATCGGGGATTAAAAAATAAAAATATAAAATAACTATTAAGCACTTTTAAATAATGTAAGGTATCGCTGTTTCATTCATTTTGACCAACTATTTTTTTAAATAAGAGTCCAATTGAAAACAAGTATAATTCTAGTATATTACTAAAAAATGTAATGCTTATAACTCAAACAACACCGATGTTAAAGCATTGACTCCTCAATCTCTATCCATACTATATCTCTCTCTCTCTCTATATATATATATATATATATATATATTTTTGTGAGTTATTAGTAAAAGAATGATAAAGGGATTTAAGAAAGAACAAACAAATATTAATATAATTAATAATAAGCATATATATTGGAAATGAGATATGAGAAAATTTTAAAAAAAATTAACAAAGTTTAAAAAATAACTATGAATTTTAGGATGAAGAATGAGAAATGAATGCTCTTATCAACATGTCATAGGTTAACGGAAGATAATTTTAGTTTGTACAACATAAAAAGAAAAATAATAATTAGGTAAGATGTGTTTTTATTTTCTATATTGTTTTCTAATATTTTTATGTAAAACCAGGTACAGACTTTTTAATCATGATTTGAAGGGATCTGTATATCTATAAATTGAAATCTTTAAGTAGATGACGAAGACCAATGGCCATTGATAATTGATTGGTCAGTTGTAGAAGTTTGCGATGTTGAAAGTTTACGCAATTGAATTCACAAATTCCGAAAGTAGAACACATGCAATGTAATGCAATGTAATAATAAATATATGAAATATGGAATGGAAGGGCTAAAAATAACCCAAGGCTCCGCTCCGTAATTGTTGGCTTTGAGATTCCAAGCCACCCACCTGGTACATGATCCGTCCCTACACACACACACACACACACATACACACACACCCTCACCCTCACCCTCACCCTCACCCTCACCCTCGTCTCTATCACACATATATACATACATGTCCCTCCTCTCCTCCATCCACAAGCTAATTAACCCAGGTCAGGTCCGGTCCGGTCAGGTCAGATCAGATCACCAGTGGGTGAGTGAGTGAGCGAGTGATGGCTTCATCTTCCCCCTGTCTCTATCTCAAACTGGTTTCTGCCAACAAATCACGCTTGTCTCCTTCCCCTTCCCTTCACACAAACAAATTACTCAACCTCTCAATCTCCCTTTCTTCATCATCCACCAGACGACTTCTTCCTCCCCTTTCTCTCTCATCTTCATCTTCATCTTCATCTTCATCTTCATCTTCATCCTTATCCTCTCACACACAGGTCAGCTTCCATCAATTTCTTTCCTTTCTTTCTTTTTTACCCTTTTAATAAACTATTATATGTATATGCAGACAGAGGTCGATACTCATGAATTGCTCTTACAAGAATCGCCAAACGGACACACAATTAGTACGCCCCAATTCTTCTCTCTCTCTATAAATCACCATAATATTTCATTCGTTTTTTCAAGAATTTAATTAGGCGTTCATTAATGTTTCAGTTCAAGCAGAAACACAAACAGTTCGTGTGCAATTCCAGTTACAGAGAGAATGCTCCTTTGGACACAACTTTCTATTAACAGGCGATCATCCTATCCTGGGCTTATGGGATCCAAACAATGCCATTTCCTTAACTTGGTCCGATGGTCATATATGGACTGTAGCTCTTGTAAGTTTTCAATTTTCCAACTTAATTAATCAATCTAACAACACATGATCCTGATTCTCATGAATTGTTGGTTTTGCTTAATTAGGACATACCTGTAGGAATATGCATCAAATTCAAACTTATATTGCAAGAAAGCAGTGGTAAATTCGTGTGGCAACCTGGTCCTGATCGAATTTTTGAATCCTTTCATACCCAAAAGATTATAACTTTATGCGAAGATTGGGAAAACCCAGATTCCCGGATAATAATACAAGCTGATCCCATAGAAATCCCATCTACTGTCACCCAAGAACCAGAAGAGTATGCAATAAATATGAAGGATGTATTGGTGTCTGATGAAGGGGTGCCTGTTTTAGTACCTGGTTTGAGTCAGCTGCCGGCTGATGAAGCTCCAAATGATGAACCAGAGCTCGTGAATGAAGCCGCTATGGTGTCTGCAGGACCTGATATGGCTAAGGACCTCACATTGCCTGAGGT
Organism: Flaveria robusta; assembly: GCA_025506415.1. Lineage (NCBI taxonomy): Eukaryota > Viridiplantae > Streptophyta > Magnoliopsida > Asterales > Asteraceae > Flaveria > Flaveria robusta. The sequence goes on from CM046472.1 coordinate 28,675,558, forward strand.
AAACGCTTAAACGTGTTTCTTACTAGTTTTTTTTAGTCTTTCTTTCTTTTACAGTAGTTTAGCTTCATGAGATCGAGTTAAGAATAAGAATAGATGCACTTTTTTCTTGTCCTTTTCCTTCCATTTAATTTGTTTCTTGATATCAATAATATCAATTCAATCTTTGAAGCAATTTGTTGATCATCAGCTTAATCACTACTAGTAGTTCTTACTTAAAGTCCTAAGTAGACCAAGTAAATCTTGGAAATTTACTTGTAGAGTCATCAGCTTATGGTAAAGATTATAGTTTATGATTGGTTTTAGTCAAGAAAAGGACATAAAGGGCATTTCTACAAGCACGAAGCTTGTCAAAACATATGAGTCTTGAATCGCTCAGCTGAAGCTTGTCGTATTCTTTTTGAACCAAAAAGATTATTTTTTATCCGTCTAATGAAAGCTGTACAGTATATCAGATTTTTCATTTGCAGCTCCAGAAAAGAATCCCATCATTCTTTAAAATGTAATATCTTTTTTTTAGTACTGAATAAACCAATTCAATCAATCACAGTTTGATTCGAAAAGCGATATTGCAAATACCTTGAATTCGAATCCAAGACCCGAGATATCATCGATACATGAAAATCAAGAATCTTGTGAGAACAAACATCAAGAAATGCAAGTAGTGGAGGAACAAGATCATCAAGCTACTCAACCGATGAGAAGTTTGCTTCAAAATGACATTCAATGGAGCAATAATGCTATGCAGAAATTCCTCAACATTTTTGGCTTGCAGTAGCAACAAACTTAGGGCTAAAAATACTTTGCAATGTAAAGTTGTGCATGGTTCTTTGGTTAAGTTGGTGTAGTTATGAGGAAACTGGAACTTTATGCTATCAAACAATTGTCTGGTAATCTGAACTTTAGGCAATTAATTCCAGGGCTGTCAAAAGATTGCTTATTTAAACTATATAAACTATATAAAGTATACAGGCGTGGCTTATCCTTCTTTTCAAATGTTTGTCTGTTAATATTAGAGTAAAACAACTTCATAATTTTCACTACATAGTTTGATTGATATTGTTTATCTAGAAGTGATTTTTTATTTTATATATTATGGATTAAAAATTACCAGATATTGTTGTCAAAGTTGTTGATGATCAATAGAATGGATATCTATCTATTGTGCCCAATATCTTGATCAATTAAATGAATTTGGATGGAACGTAGTAATGTGCAGTGAATCGAGAAGAGCAAAGATAGAATAGGAATAGAATACGTATTTTTTTAGAAATATATAATCTCATGTAATGAGCTTTGTAATTAGCATTACTCTCTGCATGATTGATGTCAGCTCCACAGATAGGAGATTGGCTGTAATTATTTATAGGCAATAGTTTTACAATGAAAGACACGATTTCAATTATCTCTTTTATATAGATACACTTATTTCACACACAAACACACTATATTCATTATAAATGACGGCACATGCAGGGTATTCATATCCATGAGTTTCGAAGAATATTTAACTAACTTTTAACTGCCATGAACTGTCTTATCCTAAGACTAAACGGACCTGTTTACATTTGGGTTGAACAAACAACTAATCTTCAGGATTTCTTGAATAATCTTTCCAACACTATATTTGATCTGCAATTGGTTTAGACAACAATACGTACAAATTACAATTGTTGAATAACAAAAAAGAACAAAGAAGCCGTGGTTATATCTCATTCCACGGTGAAAATGTTGGTTTCAGGCCCAAGATCACACACAAGAAAAAAGGAATTTTACTACTTTAACTTGCTCACCTCTTGCATTTCATTACTTGCAATACATACATATAAATAGACTAAGAAAACATGTAAACATGGGTTAGTGACTTAATGCTCCTATAAACCCACTAACACCCACTACTCCACTATCAAAACTCTTTCAAAATTAAAACTTGCTGCATAAATCAAATAAAACATATGACTTAAACATTAGACCCGTGACCAGTAACTTGACCCGACTTGATCCGATCAAGATTAACCCAACATTCACCCCCTTAATTTTGATCTCGGTTCTCCTTTCTCTTGCTTCTTTCTTCCTTCTTTCTTGCTTATCTTGCTCTTTTTTCTATACCCGGTATCGGTTTTCTTGCTAATCTTGCTACTTTCTTGCTTGATTCGAATCTTTCTTGCTTGCGTACTTCGAATCATCTTGCTTGCTATCTTTCTTACTTTCTTGCAGCTCTTGCTCTTACTCTTGCTATCTTTCTTTTCCATGCTTTCATTCTGGTAAACTTGCTTAAGAACACCCGATTTGGATGCCACTATCGACCTCGAAACCGAATCCAAAATGACCAAACTGTTGACCTGCTTGCTGTCATATTTTTGTAGCTGCTACCAAGGCAATGAGGCGTGATTTGATTATCATTTCAGCCCCGAAACTAAGCCTGAAACACATGCTGTATTTTTCTTTCTTGAAACCTAGTTATTTTTTTATTTTTTTTTTCACCTGCTTGCTTCCCTGGTTGCTTCCTTCCTTCGAATTAATAGGCACAAGTTTATGTTACTAGCCAACTTGCTTGCTTGTTTCCCTTTTCTTTTTGATTCCCTTCTGTCGGCTTTCAGTTTTCTTCAACAAAACTATATATGGCGTCTAGTAAAGGTGCGTTCTTCCTTTTATTTTATTTAATTTTTTCACCACCTCCCCCTCAAAACGATTTCTTCCTTCTTCGACTCGATTCTTTCTTCTTGCTTCAGCAGTGACCAATTTCTTTCTTTCTCTCAACAATAATCGCCGCCATAAATAAAAGCCGCTGCTCCTATCCTGCTGGAACCATCGGATCTTCAATGCTTGCTGCTTGTGATTTCTTTAACCCTGCAACCAAGGGCAGCTCCTTCTATCGAAACCGACTCTCAAACCGGCTCTCTCTTCTAACCTTGCGCTCTGATACCAAATGTTGGTTTCAGGCCCAAGATCACACACAAAAATAAGGGAATTTTATTGCTTTAACTTGCTCACCTCTTGCATTTCATTACTTGCAATACATACATATAAATAGACTAAGAAAACATGTAAACATGGGTTAGTGACTTAATGCTCCTATAGACCCACTAACACCCACTACGTCACTATCAAGACTTTTAAAATTAAAACTTGCTGCATAAATTAAATAAAACATGTGACTTAAACATTAGACCCGTGACCCGTAACTTGACCTGACTTGACCCGATCAAGATTAACCCAACAGAAGAAAGATACAACTTGTTAGCATGCCAGTCTTTGTGACTTAAAAACATTATAAATGATAGAATAGAATGTGCAGTGAATCGAGAAGAACAAGGATAGAATATGTACACTTATTTCACACACAAAGACACTATATTCATTATTTTTCAAGCATTTTTCGAGCGATCTTCGAGCGCTGAGCGATTTGGACAACCCTTTGGTGCGAGTCCAAGTGTGGAGGAGCAACTAATTTCATATTTGAAGACCTAGGAACATTTGTCCAAGGGGGATTCACTAAAATGGTTATAACTTGAGCTAAAAGGCTCCGTTTTAAGCGTATGACCAGTCAAAACGACTGTTGAATCAAGGAACACGTTTCTATAAACACCGTAGGTGGTTTGATGTGATATGCACAAGGTCTACTGTTTGATATGTATTGTATGCGTTGTCACTGTTGTCGATCATGAATCTTTTGTTTAATATATCAACCATTGTATGCGTTTATGTGTGTTCTTTTAGATGATATCATGGTGTGTCCATCAATTATATATTCATATATATTTGCCTGTGAGCTATGTGTTTTGTTTTGGATGCATTTATATATGTGGATAAATTATGCATGCTTATGTCGTGTGCCTATGTTATGGGTGGGTATTCTATTTTGGAAGCATGTATGAGTATGAATGTTGTTTTTCTATGTACTTATATTATATAAAAGTATATATCTGACTTGCGTGGTTTGCCTTGTGGGTTGATTTGGATTGTATTAGGTAGGCATATGTTTATGTGTATTGGGTGAAGGGAAATTAATTGTGTTATTCATGTAATTTGACAATGGGTTCGTATCATGTGATCCATTAAAAATGTGTGAAATATATATTATATGTGTAATGTATGTCATGTATTTTTTTTATTTTAAATCATAAATAGAGTTATACAATTAAAATGTAAAAAGAAAACCTATAGGTATTATCAAGTGTGCGTGAGAATAGTTGTGTTTTGTGCATGCATGGGGTTGTGTATGGTCGTGCTTGTTTGTGAATGGGGGATATCGATAACTTCATCGTAACCGAGTCGAGAACACGGAACCATACGATTATATTCTTGATAATTTGTTCAATCATAAATATTAAAATTAGTTGAATATTAATGTAAATCCAGGTGTTCAAGAGGCTTAATTACTTGCTCTTTGCTTTACTTATTGTCGTGCATTAAAGGTGAGTTTACAGCCCCTCTCTATTTTTACTATTTTGGGGGAAAGAAACGTGTTTTTCAAAAATTGTTCATTCGTTAGATCAGTATTACTGTATAGTCACATGTTTACTAGTGTTGTACCAATTTAAGTCCTCACTTTCGAACCGATAATTTATGTACTTTAGCGAGGTAATTCTGAGTAGATCTACTGGGTTTGACAAACCCCACCCGGGCTAGTCGCGCTAGCACGACTGCATGTCAAACGGGTGTTTAATTGACCTAATTTCTGTTGCTGTGGTCTCGTAACCACAGCCGAGGCATTCATTACTTGTCAGCTTCGGTTGCGAACTTTATACACTATGTAACTTGCTATGTAGACTAGTTATCTACTTGATATACTTTGTTTACTGGATCTGTTTACTGATTTCATTACTGTTTACTAAAACCTATGAACCCACCAACCCTGTGTTGACACTTTAGCATGTTTCTTTCAGGTTCTTAAGGTACGCACGGTTAGGAGCATCTCATCACTTCATGCATGTCTGAATTATTGAAACAGTCAAACGGTGTTTTCTGCAAATACAATTATTTGGGTTGCGCGTGTTTTGCGTTATTTGAATTTATAAACGTTTAACTGATTTTGCTTCCGCAACGTTCTCTTAAACTTATTATCAAATTATATTTTTACATTGTCTGACAATTATAAATGCTATGTTTTGTAATTAATGTGTCGTTTGGTGTAACTATCGGCTGAGATCCTGGTATGTCACGCGCCTAACGGTAAAACCCCGTTTGTGGAAATTGAAGGTGTGACAGATTGGTATCAGAGCCACTCTTGTGCCCTTCATGATGGTGGGACAAACCTCACCGGGGATGATGAGTGTGTTCTCAGGCTCATCGAGGACGATGAGTCCAAAAGGGGGGTGATTGTGACACCCTACATATTTCCCACATCGGCCGTGAACAGAAGAGATTCTTGGTTCATAAGTAATGTCTGGTCTCTAATATCACCAACACGTTTTGGTCATATTGGCTGTTGATGAGAGGAGAACTCCAAAGTTAAGCATGCTCAGGTGGGAGCAATCCAGGGATGGGTGACTTCCCTGGGAAGTTTTCACCTGAGCAACGAAAAGCAAATCCGTGATCTCCTTGTGGGCAAAGCGGACAATATTGGTGATACGAGAGTCCGGGTGTTACATTTGAGTCATTGTGCCAGCCCTAAAACGCCTTATTCTATGAGTATTTGAACCTTTTATGTTATTTTTAGTTTTCGTAGAATTTTGTTTATGGCCTAGTTCTTAGCCCATTTATGTTTTGATACATATTCGAATTTTTTCTTACATTTTATATTCTTGTAAACCTTGGGAGATGAGCAGTTTGTGGAATTTATAAAAATTATTTTTCTCCCTATTACAAGTGTGTTAGTGTGAAATTCTTGATTATCGATATTCCTTGTAAATCAACGATAGTTAAAAGAATTGTTTATGATATCCTTTGTGAATCAACAGGTTCAGTTATTTATCTTGTTTTCGGTCTACATCACCCTCGTTTATCTTCGTCTTGATATTTCGTTTACACATATGTAAAAAACTGATCAAAACTAGTTTCTATGATTGATTTTGCCTTTGATTGCCTATAATTTCTAAATCCATAGCAGCTCAACAAAAACAGTAAGCAAAAGGACTTGTCTATATATCTAATAAGATAAAAAAAATCAGTTGTGTATATCTAATTTCAAAACTAATTAATAGTGAACCATAATTCATAATATTTATTCATTGCAAAAATTAATTGAAAATAATCAACCAATGTTCGTTTAGCATTTTGGAAGATCTTTTGGAGGTAGTAGAAGCGACTCATTGGGTCCATTTCCGTTATCAACCAAAAATGCCATTTTTAACCCCCATGTTGTGTGGACTTCCAAATGACAATGCAAGAACCACACACCAGGATTATCAGCCTGGAATCGAATAGCAACCCAACCACCAGAAGGCACACCAATAGTATTCCTCTCCACGGGATCCACAAGGTTAAACTTGTTTGTGTCTGTCTTTGGGTTATAGTTGCCAATTCCCTTGCCAACTGCGAAGAAATTGAATCCATGTAGATGAATCGGGTGATTCTCAGCGGCAATGATACTTGTGTCTTGAAGTACTAACTCAACAGTTGAGTTGTATTTTAGTCGATAAACCTTAGTCCCGTTGGATGTAGCCAAGTTTGTAGGAGGGGTTCCGGTGTAGTTGAAAGCAATAGGTGGATTACCGGGAAAATCTGTAGTAAATACTCCTTTGTTTTTGAAGTAATGTGCTTGAAGAAGGGCTGTGGTGGGCATAACAAAGGTAACATTGTTTATGCCCGCCACAACTCGACTTCCGTTACCTGCTTTACAAGTAGGGCATGGGTTGACGCCAAGCCCAACCGTAAAATATAAGGAATGGTTGATTTTTAAAGGCACTTTGGCGGGAAACCTTTTTGAATTTAAACTACGGAGGGAATCTATGAAATTGTTTGCGACTGCGGTGGCATTTTGTGGGGGTGGGGTGGTTCGGGTGGCGGAGGAGGAAAGGGTGCCAGTATAGTGGATGGTGGCGATGGCGGTCTTGTTGTCGACGGCAATTGGGGAGTCCATGAATGGGGAGGCGATCATGATGTATTTACTTGGTTTCTTATTTGCTGTGATTATGACGTTGGTGGTTTGGCCAGGTGCTATGACAATTGTGTCGGTTTTAAAGGGTTTTACATAAACGGCATCCACTTCAACCACCCTAAGCTTGTGCCCAGCTATCTTAAAGAAGAGTTCTTCATTGAGTGCAGCGTTGATTATGCGTAGCATGTAGGATTTTCCTTTATCCACACTCATTTGAAACCCTCCTTGTGTTTGACAACCATGAACTCGTCCCGGATGACCATTAATAGTATGGGCATCTGATACGTTAGGTGCCGAGCCAGATTTCAATGCTTGGTTGATCACAGCTTCAGTGTCTGATTTCCACCACTCACCTGCATGCATCCATAATTTAATGCTCAAGTTAATATTTATAATGATCAGATTGAATCAAAATAGCTAGCTTTTTAATTAATTTTAACCTAAGATCAAAACTTGTTCCATATGGGGTTTAGGAAATGGATATGGAACACCAAGTTTAGGCAAGATGACGATAGCACCATGGACGGTAGCTCTCAGCCATAAAATATGAGCATGCCATAAAAGCGTGCCTCGCTGCCCTATTATGGTGAAGTTGTACACATAGTTTTGCCCAGGCTGGATTGGGCATTGTGTTATGTAAGATGGTCCATCAGCCCAACCCGTGCGCAATTGTCTTATTCCATGCCTGCCAAAAATATTCATAAAACAAAGTAGATCTCAGCTTAACTTTAATTCCATTAAAATTTAGAAAAACACCGCCAAGCCACTAAATTAAATGAATAATATTAGTTGTAATTAAATTAAACCATACGTACGTACCAATGGATGGAGACGTTATACTTGACATGGTTGACAACCTTTACGAGAACTCTATCGCCCTCTCGAGCGTAAAGTGTCGGTCCAGGAAACTGACCGTTAACAGTCACAATAGGCTTGCTTGAGCATAATCGATTTGCGTTATTTGTAACCACCTGCATATTAAATAAAAGGACACGTATGTAGAGTTGATATATTAATCTTTTTTTTGACTTTTTGTGCATGTGATCTCACAAAAGTAAAAGCTTTATTTTTTATTTAAAAAAACATAAACTATTAAGTTTAATATAATTAAAGGTGAAGATTTGGTTTATTGATTCATATAATTTTTCTTGATTTTTGATTAAATCCAACCCTACATATATATATATATATGTATGTATATATATATGTATGTATGTGTGTGTGTGTATATATATATATATGTATGTATATATATATATATGTATGTATATAGGGTAAGGAACTGTTGTAACTCATCTTTATTTCGATAAACCATTAATACTAATTTAACAAACAATTATACCATAATTATGTAGTGTAACTACCTTTTATATCGCGTTACACCACTAATTTAATAATCTTCCTCTCATTTTTAAAAATTTCCTCCATTTTAAAAAAAATTTACCCTTTTTTAAAATTATCTTAACTTTTTTGTATAATTTTATTTTTTTATACAAATTACACGATTAAATAGATTATTTTAATATATTTAATTCGAGTATAGTCTTGTTATATTTTTCAAAAAAAAAATTTAACGTTAATTATGCACTACTAGTTTTACCACTGTAACTCTAACTTAAGTGATAACGTAAGTCTACTGTGTACCACTACTTTTGTTAATGGGTTATCACAATAAAACTAGTTTGGACCACTAGTTTTACCCTTGTTTATTACGATAATTCATTAACTCAACTAGTGGCCCACAGCAGGTCACGTTGCCACTATAAGTTTGAGTTATAATGGGAACACGAGTGGTACACAATGAGCATTAATTTTTTTTTAAAACAATGTAGAAAATTATACTTGAATTAAACATATTAAAATGATCTATTTACTGATATAATTTGTATAAAAAAATTAATCATACAAAAAAGTTAACAATGTTTTTAAAAAAAGATGATGTTTTTTTTAAAATGAAGGAAAATTTTGATAATAGGTAGAAAATTGTTATATAAGTGGTGTAACTCGATTTAAAAGTTACTTATACTGCACAATCATGATGTAAGAGTTTGTTACATTAGTGTTAACGGATTATCGCAATAAATGTGTGTTAACAACCATTGCTCCCCCCTCTTTCTCTCTCTCTCTCTCTCTCTATATATATATATATACATATACATATGTGTGTGTGTATGTGTGAAATTTCAGTTAAAACTACAACCTATGATAAGGAATAGGTTAAAAGAAATTAATATATCATCATGTTTATATATGTGATCGTGAAACATACAATAAGAAATTTAGGTACGTCAATTGTTGGTTTAAGATAGAAAGATAAAGTAATAAGATCAATTAAGACAGCTCACATTGAACTTGTAGTGACGTATGCGACCATGAACCAACAACGGAAACAAGAACCCCGCTAAAATCATAGCTCGAACCAAACCCTCCATCATATCGATCCGCTGCCCGCAAGCTAGCTAGCTAGCTAGTAAACTAATATGGTTCGTGCAACTTCAGATGAGAGATGACTAGCTAGCGCAAGCTTATATATATATATGGATGGATTATGAGCTGATATATTGCTATCAAGTTTAATTAATTATATTGCTGCGATGTCATTTCTAGTTGGTTATGGTTAGGTCATGTGCATGCCACCCAGCAGCAGAATTGAGTTGACTGTTGGTATAGTAGTAGTTTGATGAAGAAATCGAACACACTAGCTTAATTGATCATATATTTCTTTAATTGCAAGCAAGTTTGATATAGATGTAAAAATGCATAGTTAGGTATGGTTTTTAGGATATCTTTCATATCACATAAAGTAAACTAAAGGGTGTGAAAGTTTGTTAAAAGTGTCTTTCTAAACAAAAAAGCATAATCCAAGTACGAATGTGACAATTTTTATATGATTTGTGAGTTTTTATTTAACTTATCGTGTATTTAATCCTCTACACATTAAGTTTTTTATATTTATGTGACTTTATTTCTTATATTTTAAGAGATGGTTGTAAATAGTGTTAAGTGAAGGATATAGAAAAGTTAGTGTTCAATCTGTATATTTGAGTAATCATTATTCAACCTTATAAATTTTTTAATATTTTTGAAAGTGTTTGTGAGTAGAGTAAAGAGAAAATATAATGATAAAAGTATAAAAAATATTATTTAATTGAAAATGAGAGATGAAAAGTAATGTTTTTTAGTATAATTATAAGTATAAAGATAAAAAAACCTGATGTTAATGATATTAATTAAAAAGGAATATTATAACTTAACTCTAAAAGTAACTTGCGAATAATCATGAAGATAATTGTGTCGCATAAGAAAGTTTCAAGCGAAATTTTAACATTAGGCAACACAAACATTATGTTTTACCCTAAACCAGAACATAATATATTTTTTAACCCTAAAACAACACATAATATGTTGTTTTACCCTACAACAACACATAATGTGTTGTCTTAATATTAAACATCACAAAAGTATTGTTTTACGACAAAACAGTACATAATGTGTTATTTTTATTATAAAACAACACATTTTTGTAACAACTATTTTTAAAAAAAAAATATTGCAATACTATACTCAAATTATAGAGGATAAAACGTTTGATTTTATACTACGATTAATTTTAACAAATAATATCGTATAAAAGAGTTACGAACGTTTATAAAAAGTGGGGAATTTGAAAAAAAGTCAACAAAAGTGGCTTTCTCATACTACCCTTGGGACCACTTTTATACTTAAAAATTAATCTCAACCATTGATTAATAAAACAGATGGTTAAGATATTTTATTAGGCTTATTAGGCAAATGCATTTTGTTATTTTAACAAACCCCTATATATATATATATATATATATATATATATATATATATATATATATATATATAGTAAGGTAAGGATCAAATGTTAACCATCTATTATCATGATAACCCTGTTAAATTTTGAATATCAATCAAAATCATTATTATTTTTTTAGAATAATATCATTGCACATATACAAATATATGTTCTTTTATATATATATGTAAATTCATAAGCCTAAAAAAGTTACGACTAGTGTAAGTTATTTACCCCAGGTAAATATTTACACAGGTGTAAGTAACTTACACTAGTCATAACTTTTTTATTAAAAAAATAAAAAAATCATATTTTTTTATTAAAACAAAAAACAAAATTCGTATACAATATGAAATTTTCTTGAGCATTAAATATTTTTGAAACAAAATATTTTAAATCGGTTCTTTCTTAAAAAAATTTATATAATAGTAAAATTTTCTAAAAAATATCTTACTAAAATAACCAGAATAATTACAAATAAAAGTCTTTAATAAACAAGAATTTAAAAAAAAATAAATTTTATTAAAAAAATCTTAAAATGATTGTTTAAAAATAAAACTATTTATATAAGAGAGTTTAAAAAATAATATAATTATTTTATTTTTTAAACTATTACGCATATATAATTTTAATCATATCTTATATTAAAATTTCATACTATAACTTTTCTTGTTTATTACTAACTTTAATCGATTTAATAAATGAGTTTCTAGTTTATCTATTTATCTATCTATTTATCTGTCTAATATTAATAATAATATTGAATACTAATAATATTACTCATACTATTGTTTAAATTATAAAAGGATAATTTAATAAATTAAAACTTATTTTTTAATTAAAAACACATTTTTAAGAAAACAAAAGTTTTATAAAATACAGAATAAAACAAACTTTTTTTTAAATTATTTTTCTTAAAACAAAATATCACAATTTTTTATTAAACAAGACTTTAAGAAAAATACATTATTTTTTATTTACTTAAAGTAGCTATTTAAGAAAAATACATTATTTTTTATTTACTTAAATTAGCTATTTATACGCAATTATAATCGTATTTTATATTTAATCCTGGTTTTATAACTCAAAAATTATATTACTAATTATTTGATATTTTATTTATTAAAATTATGTAATACACAAGGTACTAATCTAGTGTATAGTAAATAAAAATTCATGCTTCCATATTCTTTTGGTCGATAACCTGTGGTCAATCTTGTCTTTAATTATTCCTTTAAATGTTAGTTGTTTTTAGGAGTGATTTTTGTCTTCTTGTTTTGGCTTTCCATTGAATATGTATATATGTTACGTGATAAACTCCCATTGTATTTTGTGACTTTTGTACACAAGGTTTTGGAAACATTGGTAGGCTTATAAAGTACAAGCTTGTACAAATAAAGAAAACATTAGGTTATAAAATCATCTAGGAAACATCTGTGATATGCTATGGGATGTGGTTACAAAAGGATTCACGGACTGGGATCTTGTTGTTTCTAATGACTTGCTACGGGTACGCGGTCGATAGATCCCTGGTTCGCTCAACAAGCTAACGTTAAGTTTGACTGTTTTGGAGAGCATCTCAAGTACTTGCCTCATTGAGGGTCTTTGGTTTGAATTGGCTTGTGTACAAAACAATGCAACAGTAATGAACCGCATAACCTCGTCATCCGGACAATCTGTTAGGTCAGGGTCAACGATGTCAACAAGTCTCCCTTGGTCTTTGAGCTTCCACACCTGCCCCAAACAAACACAAATTAATACATACTAGAATCTGCAGACACAATAAAAACACATGTCTTGCGTACCCATTCAACGAGACCCAACAGATCCTCCCCAAATGCTGCTTTACTGCTGCTTGTACCACTTACGACCTCGAGCATAAGCACCCCAAAACTATATACGTCTGCTTTCTTTGTAAGTTGTCCTAACAATGCATACTCTGGAGCCAAGTATCCCCTGACATTCATTCAATATTAACACTTAATTCAAACACGTACATGCATGCATGCATATATGATCTCTATATTGCACAAATTAATTAAGGTGGAATATATGCGCATATATATATGTACACTGTTCCAGCAACTCTAGTACTAAGATGAGTGACATTGTCGGGGAAAAGCTTTGCAAGTCCAAAGTCTCCTATTTTGGGATGAAAGTTTTCATCAAGAAGGACGTTACTGGCCTTTATATCTCGATGGACAACAGCTTCATCGTGAAGAAATACAAGACCTGAAGCCGTGCCTTTGCATATACCCGCTCTTGTACCCCAGTCTAGCTCGGCCCGTTTGCCTCCTGACCCTACAATTTCATTTCAATTAAATTAATTAATTAATTAAGGGAAATGGAAATGGAAATGGAAATTTTGCACAAGGGAGGAATTAGATGGAGTACGGAGCATGGCAGTAGCAAGACTGTTGTTGTTGAGGTACTCGTATACTAAAATTCGATTACCATCCTCAACACAGCAGCCTACAAGCTGAACAAGGTTACGATGCCTCAGGGTAGAGATCATACTAATTTCCGTCAAGAATTCATTCGTCCCTTGTTTGGATTCAGCAGAAAGAGACTTGATGGCAACATGGGTGTTGTCTCTTAGAACCCCCTGCACTACATACACACGTTTTATGATCAAATAAGCTCAGAAATTCAATGAATCTGATATGTAGTGAATCAACATCAAAATCACAATCATCGTACCTTGTAGACAACTCCAAAACCACCTCCGCCAATCTTATTTTCGGGGTGAAAGTTTCTGGTAGCTGATCTTAATGAATTATATGAGAATTGCTTAACGTTGTTCGTAGCAATTTCTAAACAAGTTCATCCACAAAATATATAATCTTCAGAATAATTATATGAAGAAATCATATCATATGAAATATATAATAATATCAGTTTTACCATCTGGATGATTTCCGCTTTTTGCTTTACATGAATCAAAAGCACCGAAACAACCAATACCCATTGCTTGCTCCACTATGATCAAATTGAATTACCCACAGATCAAGACCCATGCATATCTGGATTGGATATATCAAGAACAAAACTCAAATAATGTAAAAACTGACAGACAATCGAAATAAATATAAATATAAATTGGTCTGATTAGAAAACTAGAAGATAGATCAATGAAGTGCAGATCGGGAGTACCTGATCTTGAGATGAATCATAGATCGATTTTAAGATATTTACTTGGAATAAATTATATATATTATATTATAAATAGTATATTTAATGATGAAATAAATTGATTGTTGATGTAAAAGAACAACAAATGAAATGGTTTCGTATGGGAAGGGGAAGTTGACAATGAGAGACAGCGAGAAAGCAAAATAAAGTCTACCAAATCATAAAGTTTTACTTTTATGCGCATAATATTTGGCGTCATCTTAATATTTCTTAAAGTGTAAAATACTTGACGTCATCTTAATAATATTATATAACAACTTATATATGCGTATCCGGATTGTGTGTAGTATTGAAATTATGAGGAGTTGGCTTGGGATGACAGGTTGAAATTGTCAGAGTACTTGTTGACTTGTCATGGGCTCGACAAATAAGTTGGACCTTCAACGGTCACTTTTAGTTCAAATGTCACGGGTAGGTATTGGGTTAGTGAACCCACAAAAGCCATTTTTCAAGGGACATAAAATATTGTTAAATTCGACTTCTGGGGTAAAATATGTCAAAAATTAAGTAGAATAGTGTGATGGATTGAATTATAAAAAATTGAATCATGATATTAAGAAGATACATGATATTATGAAACATATATATGGTTATGACAGAACATGTTTGTTCAATATATCTCATTGCATGTATGTAGTGTTTGTTTTGCTTTTCTTTAATAAAGTATGATGGTTTATTAGCAATGAGGATCCAGTAAAAAGAGTGTTTGTCCTTTTATCGGTAACATCATAAAAACAAAATGCATATATGAATCAGTCGCCATATGGCATGAAACTGTAAACACTATGCTTCATTCAAGTTGTTTGTTCTTTTTTTTTTTAATATTTTATTATGATCAAGTTGTTATTAGCATTCTTCTATTGATTGTTGCGTGTGCTTGGTTTTTTGTTCTATATGAAATCCCTTCTTCTTTCTTCTATAATTTGAGTTGTGATTGTTCTTGCATTGTTTTTGCATTCATCTATTTATGTATTTGTTAAAAAGGAAGAAATATATTAAGAATTAATCAAGGGATCAGGCAGCATCATTTCCCAATTAGAGTTTCCATTTCCAACCCATTTACAGCTCATCACAATTATATAGATTGATTTAGTTTTCGTGAATATTTGTGTATAAACTCTATAAATTAAGCCCTTTGGCACAATGTAAATCACACTCAATAAGCAATACAATTACCGGTTCATATTTACTCTGCTGAACATGGTACCAGAGCAGCGGTCGTAGGACTGTTATGCTTATCATCTACCCAACTTCTTCAACCAAACAATAGTTCACCATGTCCGAAGACAACAGCCCAAAACCCACAAACAACGATGATCTGGCGTTGCAGATCACTAACCTCCTTAAATCCAGCCTTAGCAACTAGAATCAAGCCCCAAAACAAAACCTCTCCGATAGCTTGAAGATTAGTCTCAAGCTAAACAACCAAAATTATGCTCTTTGGGCTCGAATGATTCGAGTTGCCATTGGGGGCAGATCAGACTCTTCTGAGTCATTTCTTAGGCCAACCGGCTCCACCAAACCAACTGATGAAACGTACGAACAGTGAGAACAAGATGATCTCATCGTGTTCTCATGGTTGATACAAAACATTGAACCTGCTCTCGCAAGTAACCTTACCGAGTTTCCCACAGCTAAAGCGCTATGGGATGCTTTGGTTGTTACTTACAGTAGCGGAAAAGACAAGCTACAAACGTTTGATCTCCATGTAAAATCAAATGAAATCAAACAAAAAGGCTCACCTCTGGAAGAATTTTGGATTGTTTTGCAGGGCATTTGGGGAGAAATTGAAAGGAGAGACCCAAACCCCATGACTTATGCCAAGGACATAGCAACCTACAATCGCATTCGTTCGGAGCAGAAGCTGTTTTAGTTTCTGAATGCCCTCGACCGCCAATATGATTCTATAAAAAGGGAAATCCTTCGATGGGATCCACTACCCACGGTTGAGGGCGCCTACGCTGTAGTCCGGAAGGAGATGGCGCATCAGGGTATACTCGGTGCACCTTTGTCAACATCCAACAGCGGCGTGGCGGCAGGGTTGGCTGCCAACGGAACACCGGAACTCGAGGGGTTCGGGTTCGCATCAAAGGGGCACACCGGTAAGACCAAATCAAGCGGTGGGTCATCATCCCGGATAGACAAATCGAAATTGAAGTGCAGCAACTGTGGTATGTCTAAACGTACCAAGGAACAATGCTTCAAACTCGTCGGCTACCCCGAATGGTGGAACGATGGGCACACGAAGGGGAGGTAAACTGAACTAGAGGGGGGGAAAGGAACAGCGGCGGCAGCCGTGGGCAAACCGAAGGCTACCAGCAGCGGCGAAGACCACCGAGGTGGTTTTGTGGCAATGGCGGCGACTGGGGATACCCAAGGAGTTATAAGGGCTAAGTGTTTACACCCAAGCCCTTGCACTTTTAATTCTTTTTCCTTTAGTCCCCAACCATATTGTGATTTACAATCAGACCCCCATAATTTGAATTATTACATGCCTAACCCTAAAACTAGTAAAAAAATAAAGACAAAACCTTTTTTTTAAATAAAGTAATAGGCTCAACATGTATAGCCGAAAGTTGTTATAAAAACAAATCTTGGATTTTTGACTGTGGTGCTACCGACACCATGACATTTGAAAAATCTGATTTTATATCTCATTCTAAATCGGGAAAAACACATATTCAAACTGCCAACGGGGGAATAGTCCATGTAAATGGGGGAGGAACGATTGAGATTTCACCAACTCTCAAACTACCAAATTGCCTTTATGTACCGTCATTGTCCCATAAGTTATTGTCCATTAGTCATGTAATTAAAGAACTAAACTGTACTATCGTGATGCATCCCACCTTTTGCATCCTACAGGATATCAGGACGGGAGCGATCATTGGGCGTGGCACTGAGCGCCAAGGATTGTATTACGTGGATGAAGTGACTCAAGGGGGTACTGTGATGTTAGCCCATGGAACCACGAGTCGGGATGCATGGTTATGGCATAGACGGTTGGGTCACCCCTCCACCCGTTATTTACATTTATTATTTCCAAATTTATTTCCCTTAAGTAGTCGAATTGACTGTGAAACTTGCGTTCTGGCCAAAAGCCATAGATCTGTTTTCAAACCAACTAATACAAGAGTTCATTTACCTTTTTCCTTAATGCACACGGATTTATGAGGTCCTGCCCCTATTACTGGCGCACAAAACTTCCACTATTTCTTACTATTTGTAGATTACTACACTCGCATGACATGGATTTATTTTCTGAAACATAAATCGGAAGTATTTGAAAAATTCACCATATTTTTTACTATGATTGAAACACAGTTTCAGAAAACTATCAAAATTTTACGATCTGACAATGGAAGTGAATTTATAAACAATTCAATGAAACAATTTTTTCAACAAAAAGGAATAATTCACCAAACATCTTACGCGCACACCCCCGAACAAAATGGCGTTGTGGAACGAAAAAACCGAATTGAAATAACTCGGGCCCTCCTAATTGAATCTCATGTCCCAAAATCTTTTTGGCCAGAGGTGGTTGCTACGGCCGCGTATCTTATTAATCGTCTACCTACGAATGCCCTCAAACTCAAAACTCCCATCCAAGCCCTGTTTGAATTCACTAAACTCCCACCAGCGCTTACCCTTCCGCCACAGATCTTTGGTTATTCTGTTTTCGTTCACATTCCTAAAACAAATCGCACCAAACTTGACCCATGTGCGGTGAAATGTTTATTCCTAGGATACGGGATTAACCAAAAGGGATACTATGCTATAACCCCAAAAATCGTCACATGTTTACTACCATGCATTGTACCTTCCTTGAAACTGAATATTTTTACACCCAACCCAGTGGTCAGGAGGAGAGAGAAGATGACACTCTGAGTTGGCTAAAATGGATGACATCAACTGAAGAAGGCAACCACAGTACCCAAACAGAGTCACCATCACCATCACCACAATCCGAGGACCCAGCAGATAACACCACTAATCATGATCCTCCCAACCAGATTCCTGAAGTAAGTAACTTACACACTGTCTGTTCTGAAAACTTATCTAACGATGATCATGAAGTAGAACCAGAACAGGGGGCGCCACCTCAAGGGGCGCCACCTCAAGAAGACCAAGGAAACCCAATCAAGAAACATAAGGAGAGCTTAATCAAGAAATATCAGCCGGAAAATACTCTCTTCCACCAAGATCAAACAGAGGGATTCCTCCCAAAAGATACTCTCCCGGGAAAGAAGCACAGACATCCAGATACCCAACAACAAACATTGCAGCCGGGAACTTAATCGAGGAAGCCAAAGCCTTTGTTTCATCTCTATACTCCGAACAAATTCCCAACACTGTTGAAGAAGCCCTAGAGAAGAAAGAATGGAGAGATGCCATGGAGTTGAAATGAATGCCTTGATAAAAAATGACACTTGGAAAAAAAGCACACTCCCATTTGAAAAAAAAAACAGTAGGGTGTAAATGGGTGTTTTCAATAAAACATCAACCAGATGGATCAATCGAAAGATATAAAGACAGACTTGTCGCCAAAGGTTATACCCAGACATATGGGATAGACTACTTTGAAACCTTCTCTCCGGTAGCAAAACTCGACACAATCCGAGTTCTTTTTTCTATTACAGCAAACAAAGGATGGCCTCTTCATCAATTTGATGTAAAGAACGCATTTCTCCATGGGGAATTAAAAGAAGAAGTATACATGGAAGCTCCCCCTGGATACACATAAGATCTTAAGGAGAAAGAAGTATGCCGGTTGAGAAAATCCCTATATGGATTAAAACAATCCCCAAGAGCCTGGTTTGGGAGATTCACTATGGCAATGAAAAAGTATGGGTTCAAACAAAGCAATTCAGACCATACTCTATTCCTCAAAAAAGAGACGGGCTAGTGACTTGCTTAATCATATATGTGGACGATATGATCATTACAGGAGATGATGTGGAAGAAATAACACAACTAAAAGAAGACCTGTTCACAGAATTTGAAATGAAGGATCTAGGAAGACCAAAGTACTTCCTTGGGATTGAGGTGCTAAGATCCGAACGAGGAATCTTTATACACCAAAAAAGGTATATCCTCAATCTTTTAGCTGAAATTGGAATGGTTGACTGCAAACCAGCAGAAACCCCAATGATGAAAAATCAAAAGCTTTATATGGAACCAGAAGCGAAGCTAGCAGACAAAGAAAGATATCAAAGACTTGTGGGAAAGCTAATATACCTCTCACATACTCGGCCTGATATAGCTTATGTAGTAGGAGTTGTGAGTCAATTTATGCATCAACCACAAGTTACACATATGGAAGCTATACTAAGAATTATCAGATACCTAAAAAAAAACAGTGGGGCATGGAAGTATGTTTAAAACAAATGGTCATTTAGACATCCAAGCTTATACAGATGCGGACTGGGCAGGAGATAAGGGAAATCGAAGGTCAACATGAGGCTACTTCACACTAGTTGGAGGGAACGTCGTAACATGGAGAAGTAAGAAACAAAAGGTGGTTGCCCTATCGAGTGCGGAAGCTGAATTCAGAGGAATAGCACGAGGAATAGCAGAAGTTTTATGGATACGAAAAATCTTAACTGAGATCGGCTTTCCCCCAACCAAGAGCAGCAAGATGATGTGTGATAACAAAGTTGCAATCAAATATCTGAAAACCCAGTACAGCATGATCGAACAAAACATGTTGAAATCGATAGACATTTTATCAAGGAAAAACTGGAGGCAGGAATCATTGAACTCCCATTTGTAAGATTAGAAGATCAATTAGCAGATATTCTGACGAAGGCTATTAACATAAGACTTCTCAACGACTGTTTATCCAAGTTGAGTATTGGAGACCCCACTACTCAACGTGAGGGGGAGTGTTAAAAAGGAAGAAATATATTAAGAATTAATCAAGGGATCAGGCAGCATCATTTCCCAATTAGAGGCTCCATTTCCAACCCATTTACAGCTCATCAAAGTTATGTAGATTGATTTAGTTTCCGTGAATATTTGTGTATAAACTCTATAAATTAAGCCTTTTGGCACAATGTAAATCACACTCAATAAGCAATACAATTACCGGTTCATATTTACTCTGCTGAACAGTATTTGGTTAACTTTCTTCTTGGTTTGTTTAGGTATTCTCTCGCACATAAGCATTTGTACATTGGATGCCAGCTGATTTTCAATTTAGGCGAGCCGTTTTTTTTCGAGTGCATTGCTCAATTTCGGTGTTCAGTGAACAATTTTTTTTTTATGTTGAGAGTTGAAATTCTTGGTTTTGGTTTTTGGTTGAGGTTTTATTAAATCTTCATTGTTATTTTGGGTATGGTCTAGTGTGTTTTCTCAGTTCGATAGTTTGTTTTGTTTTCTTTTTAGATTTTTGCTATCTTTTTTCCTCTATTTTGGTTTCGGAATGATCTATGTTGGAGGATTGTATTGTTATAGTTTGTTTTGTTTTCTTTTTAGATTTTTGCTATCTTTTTTCCCCTTTTTGGGTTTCTGAATGGTTTGTGTTGGAGGATTGTATTGTTGAGATAAGGAATATGCTTCAAGTAGGTAGTCGTGTGTCTCATTCTTGCCTTGAAGACATTTGATGTGTTATATAACTTTGTTATTCTATCTTCGTCTTGAAATTGACTATTGGAATTCATTTGAACTAACAAAGATCAGGTGGTTGACTTTTTGAGATCGAGCTTAGCAAGCATGTAAAACGATAGTGCTTTCAATTCCATAACCAAAATCAGGTGCAAAATATGTTTTTGGTGTCAACCGTCATTGTTGGCGTTGGATTAGAGATCTCCATTTAGTCTTGCTAGTCTTTCAATTTTCATACTTGATTTTCTTAATTTTACAAGTAACTAATGTTGTAGACATTATTTATAAAATTATGTTTTTAAAACTAAGGAATTATAATTGTTATGGTTGAATCTATTTTTAATGACACTATCAGATTCCATAGCTACCGATCAAATTATGTTACGATAATAAGAGTTTTGAGTATCAAAATAGCAGTAGAAACAACGATAGAAATATATTAGAAGGATTTTGGTTGTATGTTAATGGTGCTACATTTTCTTTTGTAGCTACCGATCAAATTAGTTTCGTATTATGATTTAACAGAATGATCTAATTATTGTTATTAGTTTTGTTAAACTTTGTTGGTTTGTTTTCTGTTGTAATACTTATATAAGAGGGCAATTGACAGTTACCAGTTGAATTATGATTCAACAAAATTCAATAAGTTTGTTTGTTTTGTTTTGCAGAATTTGGTTTTGTTTGGCTGAAGATTTAAAAGGCAAGCTCTTTGTGGATCAAGAAAAACACTATTGAATACCTTGGATCAAGAAAAGGGGTGGAGTTTTTGCCTTTTAATCTTTAAGCCATGCTTTTCATTTGAACTCCCATACTATTCCAGAAGGTCTTTGGTTATTCAACAACAGGTGATAGTACATTATCATACCATTGCGTAGTTAGTTTGTTCACGAACACTAGTACCAAAATTAATCCGAATATCCCTCTCATATAGTATAGTTAATATTTGGTCTGATTGCTCCATTGTTAATAACATGGTTAAGATTATATTCGACTATTCTTTCTCCATTCTGGTTTACTCATATCCATAGCATAGCTGCTCAAAACTTTCTACACATATGAACTTCAAGTCAGCCTCCATCGCCTAAGATCAATGTCTGTAAGAATCTCCACACCCAAGAATTTTTTTTTTTTTTTTTTTTTTTTCTCTCCTAAGTCCTTCATGTCTAACTCCATCATTAACAACATTTTAGTGGCTTCAACTTCTTTGTTTGTCCTTACATGCTACATATTATCAAAATAAGATAGCAAAAAGATAAAATTGCCTATGCTATACTCTTACAAAACATAGAGCCACTTGATACCCAAGATATTTAAGCTCTCCTATGTTTTTTAATTACTAAGTGCGAACTTATCAAATATATCTAACCAGGTAAGAGGTTTTTTAAAATTGTTCCAGAAGTGCTTAAACGTAATTATGGACCAAAGACTGATACTTGTGGAGTGCAGGGGTCACGCTGCTGCAGCCGCTATTAATCATCTGAGGCTGTAATGGCATGCAGACTTGGAGCGTGAACAATGGCCTAGTGTTTCTGAAGATGCCAAGAGTCTTGTAAGACAGATGTTAAAGCCAGATCAAAAGCTAAGCCTTACTGCAAAACAAGTTCATGTATATTTCTTGCTCATAAAATACAAGTGTTTCCTTAACAAGTAAGCTCAAAAGCTGATAGGTGACGATCTTCTGTTTGAATTTCTGTAAACCATCCCATTTAATATATTTACTGTGAATATAAACAATAAGAATTGCGAAGAGGTGTGTCCAGTGGCCCTGTTTTGCGGATATAGAGTATGCTCAACAGCTGTTATCCATGAAGATGTAGGGAGGGCTTGGGTCATACCTCATGGTCTCTGGTGCGATGTACGCAGGCTTGACAAAACCCAACTTATGAAAACCTCTGAGATCAACAGTTGCAACAAATTCATTTGGCATAAGACATTACCTATAAATAGGCTAACTCTTTCAAACAAGGCTCCTCAACTTTTCTTTCAAGAAAGTGAGGCCTAACAATCGAAATAACATCTATATCAAAGACATTGCATTATGGTCACAATAATATCAAACTTGTCAGATTTGCATAATACTATAGATCAATGTTTATAAAAAAAAAAAAAAAAAAAAGAAAGAAAGAAAGGAAAAAGGGACCCAACAAACATGTCTATCTAGTTCACACACACAAAATGGCTTTACAGCAATATAGAGAAACAAATTCATATAGGATGATGAGCAATACAGGGTCAAGAACAAAACATACTAGTAGTGTATTCTTAATTTGACAAACAAAAGATAAAAGATCGATCAGATCAGATCAGATGAAACCGGGTTTGAATCAGACACGGGCGGCAGCAGCAACCGGCGCGGCGGCGTTGGAGGCGGCGCCGCTAAGGAATGAGAGGAATCCGGTGGAAGCAGCAGGGTCTTGTTCATCAAGAAACAGATCCTCGGGAGTCCTGAAAGCACCATGAGCAGAAACGAGGGCCGTCCCAAGAAGCAAGGCGGAGATGAGTACAGATCCAACACTGGTAAGGAATACGACGACGATGCTGGACAGAATCAAGAGGCCTAGGGTTTCACGCTCAGAGAAGGTGCGCCCCAGAATCACCAAGGGCGGGTCGGAAGGACGGAAAAGGTAGAGGAAGAGCCAGGCGGCAAGAAGGCCGAGGAGGATGATGAGAGAGAAAGGGTTTGTGAGGAGCGAGAAGCCGAGGACGCCGGCGATGATGGTGATGTAGTTCACCCGGAAGTAGGAGTAGTTCTTGCGGATCCGCCCTGCGGCTTCGCTGATTGATTCAGGCTTCGAGAACGCTGACCGGTCCACCAGTTCAGACCACGGACGCCGACTGGAGAGCCCAGATCGGACGGTTTCGCTGATGTGGTTGATGAATGCACGGAACGCAGGGGTCGCCACAGGAGCCTCCGATGAAACCGTGCTTTGTGGGTTTGAGATCGGGAGGATCGCCGGTGATGATGCCATTACTGCTTCAGATTTTTGCTTCTGGGCGAAGGATTTCTACGCGTCGGTGGATCTTCAATCTTGATTTATGCAACCAAATTGTGCAAGGTGGTACCTGATGCATTAAAAACTGTACAGCACGAAAACAGTAGGAAGTTGCCTCAAACTATTAGGGGGTGGGGGCGCCGGATAAAAGGCACGTCACACGCCGGGTGTTCTTCGGGTTTTGAGTTCTTCGGGTCGGGTTCTTCGGGTTCTTAGGTGTAGAAATTTAACACGAATACCAAACCAAATAAATAATATTTGATCGATTTTCGAATTTCGGTTTTCGGCTTTTTCGGGTTGGTTTAATCGGTAATCGGATTTACACTAATCATTAAACATTAAATCATTTTTCACCTCAAATATTTATCTAAGAAGGATGTATTTGATCAAAATACATGTATACAAATATAACTTTGTTTATTATCTTGATCGAAATATTTATACATATTTACGTTCATTTTATTATGTATATTTAAATGTTTATGGACGTTATATTTTGATTATTCTCAAAGTTTAAAATATAAAATTAAACCACAACAATGACATATAAAATTTAGAAAACCTTATTTTTAAATCTTGTAAATTGTAGTTTAACACACACTATATATAAATACACATACGCATATATATAAATCTTGAAATTTTTAAAAACTAACATTCGGGTTAATCGGGTTGGCCCGATTCTCACAAAGTCAACCCAAATACCGAACCATATAATAATCGGTTCGGTTTAATGTGATAATCGAGTTGGGTTGCAGGGGCTGGTCTTTAATCGGGTTCGGTTGATGTTGTTCGGGTTTGATATTCGGGTTTGGGTAAAAAAACACCCCTAGTGCCCACCACTCTTACTAGCCACAGTTTGATCGTTTTGAACGGTCATTATTTTTATTGTTATACCCGCCCCTCCCCGCACCGCACCGCCCCCCCCCAATTGTTATATGCCAAAAAAAATTTTATAGTATAAATATTAATTCATAACTAGCATTTTTTACTCATCAATTAAAAAAAATCACAGGTTTGAACACACACATATATATATAGGAACTTTCAAATGAGAACTATTTTTTTTGTAAAAAACCAAAAGAATCATAAATCATGTTGATCAATGGCTATAAATAAATGGGCAAATCAGTCAAATTGTAAAATTTAAATTATGCGAATAGAATGGGTGCAAGGGTACAATTGGTATTTCAACTTCAATTTAAGAAACTGTCATTCAGAGTATTAAGGGCATGATATATATCTGGTTCTCATTGAACAAATTAAATAACCTCCTTTCCTGATTTGAAGAACACAAGACCATCGATACAGCGAGCAACCAAGCAAATTCCCCCATATAATCTCTTGATTTGAAGAACACAAGACCCTTAGAATCATCAAACCATCAAGCAATTTCTACAACATCATCTCTGATGTGAAGAACAGATCGAAGACCATCGAAGTCTTCAATCCGCCTTACCTGAGTCAAAAATCCAAGCACCACAATGAATCAGTAGTTTTTCCCCACAAAACCCCAAAAGATATGTCTCTTGTATTTGTTTTGAATTTCTGATTTTGAAGCTTTTTTAAAAAAATAGGGCTGAAAATTTCTTTACTCCATTTTATTTTGATTTTTTTGATAGTCAATTCTAGGGCTGAAATATTTTGCTATTGACATGATTTTGGATTTTTTTTCTAGTTGATATTTAATGTTGTTGTTCGAGGCTATCAATGTATCAAGGTAGTAACTTCTTTCCTGGACTTTGTCAGGTTTTAAACCTTAAAAAATCATACCCTGTTATAAATCAATGAGTGTGAGGTGTAGTTGGTTAGGGATTGACAATGTTGACTTATTTGTTTCAAAATTTTCTTGATTCTTCTATTATGTTGTTTAGTATGCACTATTGTGTGTAGGAATATACATAATGTTACTACTTAGTTTGTGAATTCCTTGAAAAAATAAGAAATAAGATTGATCCTTGCATTCGAATTGACTAGTGAACATGTGTTTGCAATGTATTGTCACATGATAACCTGCATTATTTGAGTATTATTCATCACATTGGAATTGTTAAGTGATACAAATGCTTAATGATTTATGAGTTATGCATATAGATGATGTGTATATCAGTGATGGAAGGTTGGCTTCCTGGATTACAAGGAGGTAGAACTTGTGATTTCAGGTGGAATCCAAACATTTACTTATTACATATGTGCATTGTTAATTTACAGTGCATACATGCCCTATGATACTAGAATACATATTTTCAATTGTAAAACTAATGGTACAATACTATAAAGCTATTGTTTGTTTTTATTTGTTGTTCTTATATATTTATAAAAGTTATACACTAGAATATATATTTACTACAATATAATGAGGGATTGTTTCATCTTATACAAGTCAAATTAAAAGAATTGTTAAGAAGGAACCATTTCAAATTGGTTCAACAAAAAGTCACCAAAATGCGTTGTTTACATGTCAATTCTGATAATAAAGATTGATCCTTGCCATTTGAATTGAGTATTAAACATGTTTTGTTATGTACTGGCACACAATGACCAGCATCAGTTGAGTATAAATCATCACATTGGCATTGTTAGGTGATAGTAATGCTTATTGATTTATGAGATATGAATATGAATTATGGATTTATCATTGATGTAATGCCACATTCCTAAATTATAGTGTAGTTTCATGAAACATGAGATTGTGATTTTAAGTGGAATCCAAATATCTACTTACTCCATATGTTCATTGTGATTTACAATGCATACATACACTTTTATATCAAGATGCAGACACTGAACTATAGAACTAATTGTACTTTAATAATAAACTATTTGTTCCTAGTTAATTGTTGTTCTTATATAATTTATGAATGTTGTGTACTAAAATATATATTTACTCTAATTATTTTAAACCTACTTGCATGCATCAGGTCACGCAAACAAAAAAACAGTATTGTTAGGTGAAGATACACAGGGTTGGGCTGATTAAAGAGGCTAAACAAGTTTGGGACAAAACATAGGTCCTGAAGGTTTCTAATAAATGAAAAAACAGTTGATCTCAAAGTCAAGAGGGAAGGGAAAGAAGATCGAGACTAGTGTGAAGTCAACCAAACAAAAGCAAACAAAGTTTAAGTGACTAGTTATGATGCATCTCAAATCCATTCTTGACTCTAAATGTTGATTGATGGTTGTTATTTATATCTCAAATAATGCAAGTTATACTCTCCATTGTCAATTAATGCAAATACTACAATTTTGCATTAACGCACATAATATAATTGTGCAAAGATTCACATATACTCATATTTTGTTTTTTACATAATGAATCGATTTAATATATCCGGCATAGTAGGCTTAGTTTTCACTTAATTATTCATTTGAATAATTTTGGGCTCGCATGCTTCATATGTCATTTCATCTCCTATAAACATATAAATGTACTACGTTAATGATGTCAGATAGAGTAATATTCAATCAACATTGTAATAGGATCAAATGCAACATCATCCATTGCATCTAATGATAACAAAAGAGTCGTATTAATATACATGTTAAATATTGAGCCAATTTTATAACATTAGTTTTTTTTTTTTAATATTCACAATATCTTCTAGAACATGGAAGTAAGAAACATAAGAATTTATATTATATCATGTTAATTATCAAGTTAATTATAATTACATAAATCATTTTTTCTAATTCGTTGCACTAATCATTTTGCCGCATAATATGCATTTATGCACATTTCCTATCATGCCTTCCTAATATGCATATATGCACATCCACTTAAAAGGGCACACCTCTTCAAACTTACATGTTATTAATGAGAATAGCAAGAACATGTCCACTAGTTTGATACATCCTCTAACAACAGATTAACACATCAACCAACATAACAATATGTAAAATTAAGCTTGTATTGTCTTGAATTAAAATCACCATTCTTTTTGGTAAATCCAAAAAATATGATATCAATTAACCGTCTACCTGGTTTGTCATCCCAATTTCACAAAGTATCAAATGATTCTTCATTGAAATTATCAACATGACACTCAAAATGATAATTGCAATAAACAGGTTGACTGGATTGATTCATTAGTTCCTTGCCCTTGTCTTTATTCTGATTTGGTGAATCAAACATCAACGTACTAGTAATGATTTTTGGAGTATTCAACCCGTCATTTTGTCTGAGACAGTTGCTCTCATACACCTTCATGTCATCACCTCCTCTATGATTAACAAATCCACAAACTTCTTTTGAGATTAATGCATCACCCTTATAGTCAACTAAAACACATTCATTATCGACCTTAGTGTTGCTCTCATGAACATGAGGTTGGCTCGAGTACAGATCATCATTCATATCTACAAAGAATTCAATGATATTAAAACATGATCCAACAAAAAATTCTTAGTGTCCAATCAAAAAGTATGCATTACCTATTACACAAGTCGACCAACAACAATATTTTGCGTGCCATTGAACAACAACTCTTTTAATTATGCAGAATAAATCAAATTGATTGAATTGCAAATCCACCATCGACTTCTTTAATAATTCCCTGATGTCGTATAGAATGAATTGCAACCTATTTTTGTGGGGATGGTTGTGGGATTCTACCCCACTAACTCTAATTACTTTATTAAAATTACATTATTGCCCTTGATATAAAAAAGTTAAATTAATGAAGTAGGAATCGATTAAAAAAATTTGATTGGATGAAGTTGGTTCTTTTGGTTTTTTACAAAAAAATTGTTCTCATTTGAATGGATCCCTATATATATATATATATATGTATGTATGTATGTATGTATGTATGTATATAGAGGGATATTCAATTAAGAACCAAAATTTTGTTGAGAACTAAAGAAACCATTTTCAACCACATAATTTTATTTATTTTAAAAAAACAAAATTTTATAAGATGGGTATTAAGGTAATTTTACTAATTAAATTTCTGGGAAGTGGGGTTCTATAACTGTTCCCAGTTTCATTGATCATACGAGAAATATACGGGCTTCAAAATTTAGTTTTTGAAATTAATTATACAATTCAATTTGATCTTAGGGGGCGTTTGGTTGGAAGGAATGGAATGGAATTGAGAAACTGTTATAACTTTCAAGCAAAATTATGTTCAAGTGGGTAATGAAATGTAAAACCAAAGGGAATGTTTCACCTCAAATTCCCTTGGTTGTGGGATTTCAAAATCCCTCTCTAGGTGGAAGGATTTTGAAATCCCACAACCAAGGGAATTTGAGGTGAAACATTCCCTTGGGTTTACTTTTAATTGCTAACTCAAACACAATTTTACTTGAAAATTATACTAGTTTCTCAATTCCATTCCATTCCATTCCTTCCAACCAAACGCCCCTTAATGTTTTCTATATATGCGTATTGTACTTTTATCATATCATCTGAAATCCTCTTCATATTTCAATCATACACGAACATTATGGAACTGCAGATTCTATAATCTATGAACTGAAGCACTTTGTTTATTCTTGAAAAACAGAGATTTCAACATCTTTCTTATAGCCATTTAAACAATAATTGGGGTGCATTCATATGGGAATGAGAGAAGATTCATGGAAGAAGATCTTTGAAGGACTCGTTGATATGATAGAACAATAACTCCATCCTCTCGTCAAAAATGAAAAGAGGTTCCAGTCACAGCGAAATAGAGAGTTTTCAACATCAAGTTTCTAGAAGATCATATTTCCCAGGTGAGAGTCCCACTTTCCCTAATTAAATTCAATCTTCAGATATGTCTTGTGTTGTTGAGATGCAAAGGCAACTTTAATTATCTTTATGAAGCAATTATGAACAAACTTAAATTTGGTGGGTTCTTCACTTGATATTTTTTTATGTATCATGTTCTTGTAGACATGTTATCCTCACTTGTAGAGAAGCGTGGTTTATTAGAATTTTTGTCATGATATTATGGAAATAAAGTTCATGACCATATATGCATCAAGGTTTCACATATACATTTAATATTTTATTAAAGAATACAATTTTGTTGCAAATTATTGTTTTGTTGCTAGAGTTAGGCTTATAAGATAATCTATGTATGAATATAACATTTTTCAAAAGTATGCACGTATGCATACAATAGTGTTCGAGAGCATATATGCATCCGGTCTTTTTATTTTAAGACGTGCACATATGCACAAAACATTTTTTAGAATGCGCATACGCATATATACACCAAAGGCGAATGTCTATTGTGTTTGTAGTCATGCATATATATATATATATATATATATATATATATATATATATATATATATATATATATTATATCAACACATGCATTGTAGCACAAAACAATGATGTCAAAATTGTGATACGAGAGATATAAATTGGGGAAAGAAACAAAAAAAAGTCATTTATTTGTGGATATATATTAATAAGTGGTTATGGGTGTTCCTGTGATCCAGATGCTAGCTCTTGCACTTTCATTTTGAAACTGTTAATACAATTTCTTACTTGGTGATCGATTAGTCATGTTGCAAATGGGATCTCATGTTTGTATGTTCATGCATATTTTTTAGTGTTGTGTGTGCAGAGCTTTGTTGCTGGAATCCTGAACCTGTTAAATGAGATATATAAAAATTTATGTCCTTACTCTGACCAGCCAAGCTTTTTTGGCTGTAAATGAGTGGTTTCAATCTGATATATAGTGATGATCACATTTTAAGGAGATGAGATTTTTGAAAATGCATGATGCAAGTAAAGGAGTTGTATTTGAAAGTCATACATGTTTCTATCATTATTAAACTTGCTTGTGTAGAAATATGGAATTATGATTTTCTCATTGATTGCCCAATGAAGATTACAAAGGACCCCTTATATAATAATAATGAGAAACAAACAAATACCCATAAAACTAGCCGTAGATGAGGAAGTTTCCAATTAATAAATAAACTAACTTTGGTAAAGATAATGTCCGCTAATACTCCCCCTCAGTGTGGACGTGGATATGGGAACACGTTCAAGCTGGACCGAAACGACTCGAATAGGTAGCGCGGGAGGCCCTTTGTGAAAATATCTGCATATTGAGCGGAAGATGGGACATGTAGAACTTTAATGTGACCAATTTGAACCTTTTCCCGCACAAAGTGAATATCCATTTCCACGTGTTTGGTGCGTTGGTGTTGCACTGGATTACCCGATAAGTAGATGGCAGAGACGTTGTCACAATAGACCATTGTAGCTTGCCGAATCGGAACCCCTAACTCTAGGAGCAAGTTGCGAATCCATGTGGCTTCAGCAACTGCATTGGCGACACCTCGGTATTCAGCCTCGGCATGTGGCTTCAGCAACTGCATTGGCGACACCTCGGTATTCAGCCTCGGCACTGGATCGAGAGATGGTCGGTTGTCTTTTTGATGACCACGAGATAAGATTATCTCCCAAAAATATACAGTAACCGGATGTGGATCTTCTAGTATCTGGACACCCGCCCCAGTCTGCATCCGAATAAGCCACCAATGAGTGATTTTGGGAAGCTGTTAATCGTAAGCCAAGATTGATTGTGCCCTGTATATATCGTAATACCCTCTTGAGGAAAACAAAGTGGGGCTCACGTGGAGCATGCATGAAGAGACATATCTGTTGCACAGCATAGGTGAGATCAGGTCTAGTGATAGTGAGATACTGTAAGGCACCAGCGAGTCTACGATAGAGAGAGCCATCTGGTAGGAGATCTCCATCTGAAGCGCTAAACTTCGAGTTTGTGTCTATCGGTCTGTGACATGGTTTGCAGGTGGTCATGTTTGCCCGATGGAGTATGTCACGTGCATACTGTGTTTGTCTAAGAGTAATGGATGTCGGGTCTCGAGTGACTGTGATGCCCAAAAAGTGATGGAGATTCCCCATATCAGTCATGGCAAATTCGGTTGATAGGGCTGCAATAAGGTGTGTAAGTAACTTATGATTGTTGGAAGTAAGCACAATGTCATCCACATACAGGAGAAGATATGCAAGTTGATCACCCTTTTGATAAATGAACAATGATGTGTCACACAGATTGTTTCGAAACCCCATAGACTTAATAAAGACCGAGAAGCGTGTGTACCACGCCCTAGGTGCCTGTTTGAGCCCGTATAATGCTTTTCTTAATTTACACACATGGTTTGGGGCATCTGGGTGGATAAAACCTCGAGGTTGATTCATGTAAACTGTCTCCTGGAGATTTCCATTCAAAAAGGCATTTTTAACATCCAGCTGATGAATAGGCCACGATCTAGAGACTGCTAATTATAATACCGTATGTATGGTTGCTGGTTTGACAACCGGACTAAAGGTTTCATTGCAGTCAATGCCAATTGTCTGTGATTTACCATTGCATACCAAACGAGCTTTGTATCTGTCCAAGGTTCCATCAGCTTTAAATTTGTGGCGAAAAAGCCACATGGAGCAGATAACTGGATGATCAGGAGGCCGGGGAACCAACTCCCAGGTGTTATTAGCCTGCAAAGCACTAAATTCATCGTGCATGGCCCGAAGCCAGTTATGGTCAGATAAGGCTTTCAAATAGGAGGTGGGAATCGGTGATATGGGGGAAGTGGTGGCCAGACTATACTTGGGGTTTGGTTTTATTATGCCGGCTTTAGCTCGAGTTAACATGGGATGGTCATTTAGGGGTAAGGGATTGGTTAAGATGGAATGGGTTGGAGGGGTTGGGCTAGTGGTTTGAGCGGGCTATGTAGGGTGAGAAGGTACATTAGATTGGCCTTTGGGGATATGGGTTGATTTGCTATGATTGTCGGGTTGGGCTGCACTTTGGGTGGTTTGTGTTTGGGTCATGGTCGTAGGTGTTTGGGCTAGAGGTGGGGTGTTGAGAGGTAATTGGGCCGTTGGTGGTGAGTGGGCTGTTGTTGTGGTACTGTTGTGTTGGGCCGTAAAAAGGAGTGAAGGGTGAAACAGTGGGCTGATTTCATCATCCAGAAATGTATAGTTTGATTGAGTGGACAACTCTTTGAATAGGAAGACTTGTTCGTCAAATATTACATGACGGGATAGGTTCACACGTCCTGTTGTTGGGTCATAACAACGGTATTCGCGGAAGTCGGATGGGTAACCGAGGAAGACACATTTGGTGGAGCGAGGGGAGAGCTTGTTTGGTTGTGTGGCTGACATATTGGGGTAGCATGCGCAACCAAATACACGATATATGATGGTTGGCGCATGTAGAGAGCAAAGGCTGGTGTTTGAAAATGTAATCGTTTGGTAGGGAGAATGTTATGAAGATATGTGGCGGTGTGAAGAGCTTCAACCCAAAATGTGGGTGGAAGATGAGCGTGGAGTAAGAGAGCACGAATAATGTCGTTGAGACGTCGTATCATGCGTTCAGACTTGCCATTTTGTTGGGAGGTTTGAGGGCATGAAAACCGAAAGACAAGTCCATTAAGGTTTGCAAAAGATTTGAATTGGTTGTTATCAAACTCTCCCCCTAAGTCACATTGAAACGTTTTGATTGATGTCTGAAATTGAGTTTGGATTAGTTTGTGAAATTTTACAAAAGTTGGGAATGTGTCAGATTTATATTTAAGTGGGTAAACCCAAACATAGTGCGTGTAGTTGTCAAGTAAAACCATATAATATTTATAACCCGAATTACTTGTAACAGAAGATGTCCAGAGGTCACAATGTATTATATCAAATGGTTGAATAGTACTTCAAACAGAATCACTAAAAGGTAAATGTTTGCTGTTGGATATTTGACATGAAGAAGAAATACTAGATCCAGTCTTTTTATTACATGAAATAAAATAACGACTAAGATAATTGAACACGTTCACACCGGGGTGGCCTAAGCAATCGTGCCATGGGACAAAGTTGAGGATGACACCAATGAAAAAACAGGTTGCGTGAATGGATATAGGTTGCCCGTGCTATTGTGTCGGGAAAGGAGGCGTCCATCCTTGAGGTCCTTCAAAGAAAAACCAACAGGGTCAAAGGCAGCAATAACATGATTGTCAGTGGTAAATTTTCTAACAGAAATTAGATCTTTAATAATGTCCGGAGAGTGGATGATGTTATTTAGGTGGTAAGATTTGTTTGGGAGGTTTAGAAAGCCATTACCAGAACCACGAACCGGTAATCGTTGACCATTTCCAACGAAAATAGGATTAGTAGGAAATAAACATGGACAGGTGATTTTACCTTGATTAGCCGTGATATGAGACGAGGCTCCGTTGTCCATGTACCATTGCGGATCATTGTAGTTTAAGTTCAAGCTTGCCATTGCAGATCCGATGTCACTTGGGTTTAGCGCATTGGTGGGTGATGGACTGAAACCCGGAGGGGCTGCGAACTGGGTCTGATTGCCATACTGGCCTGGTTTGCGATGTGGGCCAGTAGATGCTGAAGTGGGGCCTGGTGCGATGGATATGGGGAGGGTGGTGGGCGCAATATTGTTTAAACTGTGGGCCATAAGGGGTTGAATTATTGTAACCTACTTGCTGGTTTGTGGCCCAAGAATTTTGACCTTGAGAAGTTTGTCCTTGGTAACCTGATGATCGCCCACCACTTGCTCCAGTTCTGCCTCCGCGAATATGTTGGCCTCTCCCCCGTGCTGCTTTGGCCGGATCATAGTTTCTGCCTTTATACCCATTGGGATATGGTGAGCGCCCCGAAACTGTGTGGGTTGATGAGTCGTTTATCATACCCGTTTGTGAGACGAGTACGTGGTCACGAGTTGCACCGACTTTGCCTGATTGACGTTGCTATTCTGCTTCGATCATACCGCGAGCATCATCCCATGATGGGCAACTTTGATTGATGATTGCGCCAATGGTGTCATATTCATTCGGCAAGCCACGTACCATCTGAATTACAAGCCTACTTTCGGACACCGGTTGGTCGATGTCGGCAAGTTGGCCGGTGATATCTTTCAATGTTTGGCAATAATCATCGAAAGAGGCACATGAGGACCGGGTGGTGTTGATGAATTTTTGCTCCAAGGTGGCTGCACGGGCATGTTTATTGTTGCTGAAGATATCTTGAAGTTTAAGCCAAGCGGATCTAGCCGTGGTAGGGTCTTCAAGAATTCTAGAAAACAGGTCATCCGAAATACTATTGTGTATCCATTGCACGACGAGCGCATCCAGTTCAGACCACTCGGCGTACATCGGGTCATCGTTGGGCGGAGGTGTTGTGCCATCGATATGATTAGTAACTTTGAACGCACGGGCGTGGAGTTTGAATTGTTTAACCCATTGAGAGTAAGTGACCTTTTTGCCATCAAGGGTGCGGATCTTAGTGTTGATGTTGTTAACGGAATAGGCTTTGTGTATTGTTTCTGATTTGGTTGGTTCGGAGGATTCCGGTAGTTTTTCGAATGTTTTTGGTGTGTCTCCCATGGTGTCTTCGTGAAGAACACCGTGACAGCAGGAAAAAAAAATAGGGTTATAGAATGGCTCTGATAACCATGTAGAAATATGGAATTATGATTTTCTCATTGATTGTCCAATGAAGATTACAAAGGACCCCTTATATAATAATAATGAGAAACAAATAAATACCCATAAAACTAGCCGTAGATGAGGAAGTTTCCAAGTAATAAATAAACTAACTTTGGTAAAGATAATGTCCGCTAATAGCTTGATCCTCTTGCAGTTTGTGAGGGTGTTGTTATGCGAGCAGAGGAGCAAAAATAAGGAAGGCTAAGGTCGTGAGTAGTAGCACAAGGTTGGTAAAAGAGTTATAATTATTGGGTTGGTGATTTACAATAATATCTATTCAAATTCAGGATCCATTTTTTTAAGTTTGAAGTTTGTCATATTTTTTGAATGCAAGTGTAAAGGTCATGTTCGGGATTCTACAACGATTTATTTTTTTTAATGCAGGTATGAAGGTCATGTTCGGGAGTGTACAACGATTTATTTACGGTGATTGTATATGTACATTGGTAACGTTTAACTTTTATGTTTGCTACAATAATTCAGATTGTATGCTGTTGTGAATTTTTCTTTTACAAGATGACATATTATGGAAGGAGACGAACCTACTACAATTCATGCACCTATACATCTATGTAGTACTTAATTTATCTCATAAAATGATTAAATTACTATGTTGTTTTTTAACAGACAAGGCATGTACAAAACTTTATTATTTTAGTATTAAAAGGATTTATATAAATAGAAAATGAAACAAATCATAATCAAGAATGTGAACTTGGCTCACTGGTATGGTATGCAGGCAACGACAACATGGTTGCAGGCGTCAATTGGCCGGTTTTTAGTGTGAAGGCTTTGTAATGTATCCATAATCATTCAATGTAGTTTTTTCAAAAAAAGTATATGTAATGCGTTAAAAGAATATAAAACCAAAGGATCTTAGACGTGCAAGAATGCATATATGCTCATATTAAAATAGACAACATATATATATATATATATATATATATATACACACACTAGGGAATAATCTTATTTGCCTGTTGTCCCTGTTATAACAAACTTTTAATTTTTTTGGTTTTTTTATAAAATTGTTTGATGTTAAATGATAATAATATATTGGTGTTTTTGTTAAAGATGTTGATTTCTTTAACAAAATACTCTTTGTCAATTTGAAATTTTAACGTAAGACTGAAGTGTAACACTTATAATAAATATGATAACTAAACATATTTACATAAACCAAAATGCATCAATGCATAAATGCTTTACTACATAAATGCACATCCAGCAACACATGAACTTAATCCACATCAAGCAATACATGCATTAATGCATATGAGTAATATATTTATAAAACAACAAACAAACAATGAATATTTCTTAATATCTTACGGTACTCCCAACACTGAAAGAAATAAATGACTCATTTTAAGAAATAAAGAAATCAAGTTATTCATTGCTAAAGTTGGTATATTTTCAAAATATTAAACAGAGCACTACGAAATTTGACCAATATTAATTAATTTATTATTAAAATATTTATAGAATAAATCAATGACATTTAATGTTGACTTTTAAAAAATTAACTGCATATCATGGAGAATTAAAATTCCAAAAATACCCTTAGGTATGTAACTAACTAGTCATTACTTATTGGTTTATTTACATTTTTGCCACCAACTAATTAAGGCCAATGGTTCTTAGAGTTGTTTCTATTTTTGGTTTTCAATTGAATGAATCCATATATATATATATATATATATATATATATATATATATATATATATATAACATGGGTAAACTTGGAATTTCATATATTCTGTAAGACGGGGCTTTTGAACTACATCATTGCGCTTGAATTCCTGCCTCTTCCTTCGCGCACCTCCAATCCCACGTGCGGTTACTTGTGATTCAGGCACCGGTAGGTAGACATTCGCCCTTTCCCCTTTGCCGAATTCAATTGCATTCACTATTGTGTCTTCAATGCAAGGAAGAATGAAACTTTCCTGCTACCCACATATACATGTATAAGAATTGATCCAGATCAATGCAATCCAAAATCATCAGCGGGCAGCCCTTACTGCCGATTTGAAGGTGCCGTTTCGAATGACTCTTTCTTTTGTTTCCGTTCAATGTTACGTTTCTTTGTGTTTTGTTTCTTGAAGCTTTCAATACCGGCTAAGCCACCTGCAGGGCGCCATCACTGCCTTCAATGCCGATGGTTTCGACTCACTCATCCTCTTCGTTTCGCAAGCAATATTGACACACCCCAGTCCAGGTATGTTACTTCACCCTCTTCTGTTTGAAATTGAAATTGGAAATTGGATTACAGGCTTGACTATTTCTTCAAATTTTTCAGTAACTTTGGGTTTTGGCAATGCAATTTCACCGTCAACATCCATAGAACCCAGGTCACATGCACCAATTCAGGTATCATTCTATTTTATGGTGTTTTTATTGGGTTTTCTACATTATATTAGGGTTCTATGATTACCTGCTTGATGAAATCTTCAAAACCAAATTAAAGTTTGACAGCAAATGAAAACCATACCTGGGTTAGTCTATGATAAGAAGAAAGTCTTATACACATATGAATGGGTCCAATGATCCAAATGAAAAAAAGAAACCTTAAAAGCAAACAGCTCAACCAGATTGAAAGTTCTTATACTATCACTAAGAACTTGAAATAATGTTTGTAAATATGAAGTTTTTGATATAAAAATAAAAAGCCTCTTATATTCAGGTATTATTTTCTTTTACGGTGTTTGTTATTGGGATTTTTATAGTCATTTAGGGTTTTGTTCTACCTCATTGATGAATTGTCATGTGGTTGTTGGAATTTGTCGATGATTAGTTGTATCGCCCACTTCTGTCAATATTCTGCAGTAAACAACTAAACACTCTTAGATACGAACACGCAATGAAAGCCATAACTAAATTACCCTACAACAAAAAGAATATCTATGTAACAGTGCCATGCACTATCCTAGCCATCCTAAATTGGATACGCAATGTATTATAAAAGGATTTGAATATTCGACGTGTATGACTTAACAAACAACATACAATGCAGTCATAATTAAAACAACACTCTAGCAAAGGTTGTTAAGTAAACTCTGTAAATTTACTTAACAAACACTCCTGTGGTATAACCAGTTGTAGTTGTATGAAAGAATCCAGCAAGCACTCCTGCTATTTCATTTCTCTAACAACACTCCCTGATGTATGACTTAACAAACACAAATACAAAAAAAATGAATGACATAAGTGGCATACTAACATTACAACATTTTACCCATTTGACCCAAACACATCCAAACATCTTAAATGTCTATTTTCTTTTTCTCTTGTTTGTAAAATTAAAATCACACAGCTCAAGATCAGAATCATAAATTTTAGAAAGCTAATCAAAACAATAATCAAAACCATCTTAACCTAAACAGCAAAGCAAGATCACAAATTTGAAATCCCACCCATTCCACCGAAATAAGCAAAACTAATGCACATGGGAATACAGTGATACAAGGTTAAAACAAACATTTGAAATTTTTTGAAGTAGAAAAGGGAGTGTGTGCTGGTCTACCATTCTGACCCGTTTCAAATTATATTACACTCCACTCATATCAATCTGTTAAAGGACCCGATGACCCAAATGAATTCCTCTGGTTTTGAGTTCCAGGAGCTTCAACCACAACTTCTCACCCATATATTAAAACCATTAACTTTATATGTAACTCAGTGTAAATAGTTACATTTAGATCTGCATTTTAAAAAATAGTCTTAACATACAAAGCCAAGTTAGTGCCTTGTGGCTTCACATAACCTCATTGGAAAATAGAAATTAAATTGACGCTAATCTGTGTTTTAGGACTAACATCTTTACAAGTTTATATCGTTTAACATGGTTAAGACTTCTAAGAAAATGCACTCTAGATAGGCAGATATGAAGTGCTTTTAACATAGCAACAAAAGTATCAAACACCTTCTAACTAATGACTCAAAAGGGAAGATTTGTAACCCTAGGCATAACCAACAAGCAAATAAGAATAAACAAAATTGGCAGTTATTGAAACAACTCTCCTATGTATAGATTCAGAATTGGCAGATATGTAATAAGATTGTGCCTTAAGCAACCAATGTGTAACCAACTAAGTACTCTTAAAATTTAGACCACATAATTATGACTTAAAATGACAAAACCAACCAACAGGATAAAGAGTGTACTCGTGAACATTTTAAGGTTTTTGTCAACCCAAACTATGATAATGTGGACCTTGCAAATACACCCATATATATGTTATATGTATGGATTGGATTACTGCATTTGAAGTGATTTTAGTATAGCAAGTAAATGATACATGAGGATTATGTAATGACTAAACTTTATTGGGATATAAATCATTTTCATATTACAAGAAGGTTCTACAGCATTTCAACTTAGCTGATTAACATGGTCATACTTATTGTTTGTACGTTAATTTGTCTATTTTACTTTTAAGATTCAAATTCTTTTATGCATAAATGTGGCTGTGTGTAGTATTTACATGCTTCAATGACATGAATTTTACAGGTGTTCTAAGCTGCTGCAAGCATAATGATACATCTTTTGTAGGTTGTTTTGCAAGTTTCTCTATATTTAAATGGTTGCCTAAAATTATAATTACTCCTAATTGTAATAATTTAGCCTCAAATAGTCTTGGTTCATGTCTTTCATCCCTCTTGCAGTGCTATCATGGATTATCAAATTTGGAATAAACGAAAAGGAGATTGCATATGCATATCTTGGAATTGATGGTGTTATTAGGTCCATCTCAATCTCAAATGATTTATTCTGATTTACAGTTTTCCTTTGAATTTCTAATCACATTTATCTTCTAAACATTAATCACATCCAGGTGTTGGTGAATGATTGTGTGTTCATATGGTTACAAACTGATATGTATTCTTAAATAGTGATGTGCTAAGTTAGCTTTTAGCTTTATCTGATTTAACAAATTTTATTTAGTTTCTCAACTGTAAAAAATGCATTTAGTTATGTCTTGTTTAATGAATTCATGTAGGGAATTGTTTTTTGATGCCTATATATGAAGCAAATTTAATTCATAATGCATTGTGTCACAATAAGTATACTATTAAACGTAAATTATATTCAACTAGTTGCCCATAGCAAGAGTAAATTGTATTCGATTAGTTGTCGATAACTTATGTGTTATGTTTAAAAATAGTATGTGGATACTACTAGATTGATCATTATTAACATCACCTGTAGAAGGATAGTGTATGTATAGGTATTCTTGAAGCATGCATAGTAGTATAGTATTTTGACCTGCCTTATTATTACTATTGTATTGGGTTCAAGGTCTAAATGATTATTTTTGTCCTAATTTTTGAATAATGGATGCTTACAATCATTCAGTTGATAAACGATAACTAGGCTAGAATGGTAAAGAAAGATTCATCCGTCTATAATTTACTTCAATGTATGACCAATTTCAGGAGTGACTGAGGGGAAGTTATACTCAAATCTATGTAGAGTCTTTAGCATTAAGGTGGCACATGTTTAATGATCTTCTTCCCTCTTTCATATACTTCACGACGTATTCAAACAGGAAAAATAATTCATTGAATTGAAGAAAATCCATGCAAACTGGAAGATAACAAACAAACTAAAAAGTTATGAAAAAAAACCAAGCGTCCAAATAAACTGTAGCCAACCGCCACAAATAAAAACAATCACCCATATTGATCCTGCAGATTTTCTGTTAGTTCCACAACACCAAAACAATCACTCATGTAGGCAATGATGTTTTAGAATAATTAAATTTTCATATAAAATTTTGAATGTAGCCATATTGGGTGGTTTGAGTTCAACGCATATCATTAATTAGTAATAAGCAGGGTCCGAAGTAAAATATCACACTAAGAAACAGAATTTTAAACAAATCTGATGTTATAGCTTAGCCCCAAGTTCTATTATTTTTTCTTTAAAAATACATATCAGATTGTTCCTTTTGGTTCACAATTTCATCACAATCCCATCAGACTATTAATATATGCTTGCTTGACTTTTACCTTTTGAATGCCAATCTTTGAGAAATGGTACTAAAGTGGCCACTGTCTCGTGGATGATTCTATTTTTTTTATATAGTTGATTGACTACTGTCCTAAGTTTGACCTCTTGAGATTTAATGTATTGATAATGATTGTGATAGAAGATATTAAATAGTTTGCATTCACATCTATGTTAGAACAAAATTATTAAACAGAGTTGGAACTCTTTCTCGTATGACTTCTCACAAACGAAAAACTTTATGAATTGATTGCTTTTATTTCCGTAAGGACGATGAAATCATGTCACCAACAACTAACAGTAGTCTTTCTGTAATTAAAAATTTGTTTTCAGGATTCAATGTTGAGCGTTGAATATAGTTTCACTGTCTGGGATGTTGGTGGCCAAGATACGATTTTACATATTATCTTTAATTTAAATCTTACTGCCTTTCTTGTTTCCTTCTTTACTTTCGTGTCTTCATCCCTAAATTAAATTGTTGTATATATTTACTTTTTACTTATACTTTTCTTTTCGCCTTGTTGATCAAAACTTTATAGTTCTCTACGGTAAAATCACAGGATTATATTCTTTTGCACCTTCGTCTATTTTTGAGGCACAACTTTAAAAACACATATACGCTTATATATGCAGTGGATGGCAATGATCGGGATCTGCTGTTATGAGGCAAATTTGTATATTTTCTACATGATGCCACATAGGTGATTATCTATAAACATAAACATCTTATTTTAGACATCCTTTCTAAACTTTTATTCTAATTTGGAACATTAACATTTGAAACAAGTGTGCAGGGGTCACATCATACAAATGTTCATGTAAGACATGGGAATACTTAACCTGTGCTAACACTTGAAGCTATGCTTCAAAAAGAAAGTCATACAAGTGTCTCAATTCAAGTTGATTCATCTCAAAGAAAGTAAATCTTCTTTCCATACGCATTTACTATTCACATCCAATTTAAAATACATACTTCAAACTTATAGAATTTAAACATTAATTTTGTTGTGTCGGTGAACATCCGGAGCTCTATACAGTTCACTTGGCTCACATGTGAACCGCAAATGCTAGAGGCACAAAATATTGGAATTAAACTTCGTACAGGCGACAAATGTTCTTGTCACCTAGGTATAACTAGGGCTTACTTTCAAATGTGTTGTAATGACCTCCACATGACACAAACATTACATTCAATAGTTACTATATTTAAATTACCTTTGATCAATTTGAGATTTTAAATTTATGATTCGCTATACAATTCATGCATATGCATTGTGACAACCTCAGCCACAAACCAACTACAGCGTATTGACTTCAACCAGAGTGTAGATCTGCACAATACTAACAACACGAGTAATGTGGTCGTAACGCAAAATGGATCTTGTTTGATAAATAAGGAACATGCAATTTTTAGAATGCAAAATAAATTGTCCTAACATGAAACACGCCGCACCCGCAGCAACGCACGAGCATTTCCGCTAGTATGTATGTATGTATGTATGTATATATATATATATATATAGAGGATGGATCCTAAGAAAACCATAAAGTTATGAGAAAACTAGAGAAAACCAATTAAACCGGTCACATAATTTATAAATTTTTTTTTATCACTATCCTTTATATATATGTGTGAGTATATATAAATAAGGTATGAATCAAATGAACACTATAGCATGTTTTTACATATACGTCACATATAGGTTACGTATACGTAACCATTTCTCATTCGACATGGTGTTACACAAAACTCTTCATTCTCGTATGTATGCTCAATATATGTGTAGCAAACACTTAAATAATATTTTAACAATTAAAATAACAAAAAAATTATTAATTATGTTATTGGTTTCCATGGTTTTTTTTGGTTTTCACATAACTATTGGTTTTCTTAGGAACCCTCCCATATATATATATATATATATATATATATATATATATATATATATATATATATATATATATATATATATATATATATATGGTTTTTATTTGATCCCTCCCATATATATATATATATATAGGGAAGTGTTCAAAAACATAAAAAAATTTTAAGAACCAATGTGAGCCACTAGTTTTTAATAGCAAAATGATAATTAACAAAAACATAAAAAAATTTATAAAACAAAAAGTAATATAAAAATAAAAAAACAAAAAAGTATTTTCCTAGCTTCCCTCTTTCATAAAAAAATAAACAAAAATTTATAAAAAGTTAAAAAATTTCTCATTTTTTTACGAAATTCATTTTACACATGTGTAATACCGGATTTACACATGCGTAAATTCCGTATTACACATGTGTATAACTAGATTTACACATATGTAAATAATGAGTGAATAATTTTTTAAAAAAAGTTATATTAATATGGTAGGCGTTGGAAATATTAAAAATACTGAAATTAATTGTGAATTTTTTTGAGAAAATAATGTCATGAAAAAAAGTTATGAATGTTTTTAAAAAGAGGATAAAATGGCATGTGACTTGCATGTGATAATAAATATGTGGCTTATATTGGTTCCTAAATTTCTCATAAAAAACTATGGTTCTCAAAATAACCCTACTATATATATATATACATTTATATACACACACACATATATATATATATAGAGGGTGGTTCAAATAAAAAAAAAAGAATTCCCTAAAAAGGCTAAAAAG
Source organism: Flaveria robusta (assembly GCA_025506415.1). Taxonomy (NCBI): domain Eukaryota; kingdom Viridiplantae; phylum Streptophyta; class Magnoliopsida; order Asterales; family Asteraceae; genus Flaveria; species Flaveria robusta. Next base: position 28,719,343 of record CM046472.1, read on the forward strand.
CAATTTGGTAATGACACATGGCCATATCTAAAATTTGTTAAGAAGGGTAAAATTGTCTTTACACTAACCAACATATTAGCAGCGCCAAATTTGGTTTGTTTATTCTTGTTCCTATTTTTCCAGGTCCTAATCGATTTTAAGCTCCTTTTATTTAGGGTTTTGATTTGATTTAATCAAAACTGAATCTAATTTAATATAGAATCAGTATAATTGTCGATATGTGTGTGTATTTTGATCAATATCTTCTTGAGTTTCTTCAGCGACTTCATGTTCTTCATCGACTTCATCTTCTTCATCTTCATCATCAAATTAGAATAGAGGTACTTAATAATGCATTCGTTTTTGCTTGAATGAATTCGAAACCGAGATATATATTGTTTTTCATTCACATCGCATTTAATTTTGTCATATTTAGGTTCTGAAATATTAATATCTTATAACAGAGCTTGTTTTTCTGTAGAATCACATTGATCTGATCAATTTCGTACTTCACGATATATAGTATACCTTCAGACAAGATGACCGTTGTTCCAAATAGTGGTAATTTAGTCATTTGATTTCCTAATTGTTTCTGTTTTCTTATTATACTTATAATATACGAACTTTTATACTATTTGTTTATATTAAAACAACTGAGAGTACTGTTTTCAATATTGTGCTGTTTTGTTGACTGTGCTATTTAATCTTCTATGTATATGAGCTATGTGATTTGATAATGTGTTTTGTTATGTTTTCTTTTTGTTATTTTTCAGGCTTTTATAATATTGTGCTGTTTTCTTCACTCTGCTACTTAACCTTCTATGTTTATGAACTATGTGAATTGATATTGTGTTTTGTTTATGTTTGCTTTTTCTTATTTTTAGGCTTTCGTTTTTTCCCCTAGTACTGGTAAGAAGTATTACACTCCCAATGTTGCTGATTCATTTAAACCTAAAGTTGGTATGGAGTTTTCCTCCCTTGATGAAGCTAACAATTTCTATGGTGCTAATGCTAAGTTAGGAGGTTTTACTATTTGTGATCTGAGAGTATGAACATTGCGAGCGGTTAGATATTATTTAGGCTTTACCAAACCTGTATATTTTGTTCATTTTTATGCTGCTGTGGCAAATGCAAAGGTTCACAAGGTAAAACTGGCGCATGTGCTTGAATGGGTTATCTTTTACTTTTAATGTCAAAGTTTTTTTTAGCAGATACTGTTTACATCTAATCCCTTTTGTATATATTACATATATTACTTTTTGTTGCAACTTACAATAACCTTCATAAATGTAAATGCTTGATTCATAATCAAATGCCTAAAATCCCCAAGAAATGCATGGGAATGTCGGATTAACCTTGAAAAACGTTATCCAAAATGGATTTGACCTAAAGTTTCAAGATATGTTTGTTCAAAGATTTTACCTCCTTAATGGTGAAATCTTGTGAATAAGCAAAAGCGGTTTCACCAAAAAGTATGTAATGGAATATGCAACCGCATAATAAGTATTATGTGGAGCAAAGTCTAGCCCATAATTTGCAGAAACTATTTGGTTATTGGTGAGCCCTTATGGTGAACAAATGTATAAACCCTAAATAATGACTTGGGTGTTTTGTATTGTATCAAATCCCTCCACATGGTGGTGATCCAACTAAAATTTGGATTCTAGTGGGACAGTTGATCATCGACGCATGGTAGCTCTAGTGAAATAGGCATGAGTATTAACATCTAAGGTTATGTTCTAAGCCAACACTAACCAAATAATGAGCCCAAGTGATCCTCTACAAATATTTTGTTTAAATGGTGAATCTACATTACTTCTATTTTTAATTTTAAACTAGTAGATTACCAAACGCGCGTTGCGGCTATTTTTCTTTGCACCGTAATACATATATTGATACAACCGTGACCCAGTCCTAAACATCAATACCTAATGATTCTTATAATAAGCAAGAACATCATGAAGTTCCAAGATCATGAAAGGTCAAATGATCATGCTTGCAATAGCGGTTGAAAGTTACAATCACCTTAAGTTGCCTAGCCAAAACATGAGCTTCAGCCCGTGGAGATTGTACCTTTAACATGAATAATCTCAATTAATGATGTGGATTAATAAGTTACATACGGAAAAAGATAAAATGCAGAAAATGAAGGTAATAAAGGACTGATGCTCTTACGCGGCTTTGATGTTTTTGATGAAGTTCCAAGGCGCTCTCAGGCTTTTTAACAATCTGATTAAAACCTAGATGTGTTCGTTGCTCATTCAAGCATATCTAGACTCAATAAAATAGTAAGAGTTATGTGGAATTATCTTCACAGTAATCTCAGCAAAACACTTGATGCATTTAAAAATAAAATCAAACTATTTCAGCTGTGAGAAATGTCTGAACATTACCTCAACACTTGCACCGAAATTGGTCACACCTAGTGTACATGGATGCATGTGTAAGCTGTTTCAATGTCCCTGAAGCCTTTAGAGGGTTTCACAATGGCGGTCAGTGAAGCTATAGGGTTAAAAGTTGTGAAAAAAATTATACATGATCATAAGCAGGGTGCTAATGTACAAAAAAGACTTACTGCAACTGATATAAGGAAGTGATAGTACCTGCTACTTCCATTTTGCAACTCAGTTGATTTTCCCATTCTTGCCGGTGATCCATTTATAGTCCTTATTAAGAACAAAATAACAGATGATTGGTCTAGTTGACCCATCAACTGTTGACCAAATATCTAATCAAACTCATTAGCTAATCTGTTCTTTAGTAATGTTGTATGCCTTGATTGGCTACAACCTTTAAATAATTGAATAGCAATATTTAAATAACAAGTATATATTTGTAGTTATCAAAGCAACTACTAATGCAAGTTGTGTCACATTTTTTTCAAATTGGTATCAATTGAAATTGCACAATTTTCATTCAATAGAGAAACAAATATACACTGAGTTTTATGGCTAAGAATGGAAACCATAACAAACATGCTGATTACAAGGAATATATAAAAGAGAAAATATATTATTTCCTTTACTCCCCCTCAAGTTGGAGCATGTAAGTTACGAATGCCCAACTTGACAAGTAATGAATTCAACTGATGAGAACCGAGAGCCTTTGTAAGCAGATCAGCAATTTGAGACTTTGTATCAATGTTCATGGGCTTAATCTCTTCGGACTCAACTCTTTCACGAACGAAATAACAATCCATTTCCACGTGCTTCGTTCTCTCATGAAAAACAGGATTATTTGCTATGTGTCTAGCAGCTTGGTTATCACAAAATAATGGAGTAGGATCCGTAAGTGGCACATCCAATTCCTCGAGGAGCCATCGTACCCACAACACCTCACTCACAGTGGTGGCCATAGCCCGATACTCTGCTTCAGCTGATGAGCGAGAAACAACAGATTGTTTCTTTGATTTCCATGAAATTGGTGCCCCTCCCAATAATAGCAAGTACCCGGTTCGAGAACGTCTAGTGAAAGGGCACCCAAGCCAATCTGAATCACAATAGGTAGTGAGTTTCAAACCACCTTCTTTTGGTAACAAAATACCTTGTCCCGGAGTAGTTTTAAGGTACCGCAAGACCCGAGTGGCTGCCTCCATATGATTCTTCCTAGGGTCTGCTACAAATTGACTAAGAACATTCACTGAATAGGCGATGTCGGGTCTCGTAGCTTGAAGATAAAGTAATTTACCCACAAGCCTTCTATATCGGTTTGCATCTACTCGCTCCTCATCATCACCTTTATCGAGTTTCAAGTTTTGTTCCATTGGGAACATACTTGGCCTACATCCTTGCAATCCACACTCATCGAGTATATCAAGAACATACTTCCTTTGGTTGAGAACCAACCCCTCGGATGTACGAGCAACCTCGATGCCTAAGAAGTATTTCAAGACGCCAAGATCTTTAATGCTAAACTTCTTGTCAAGATGGCACTTTAAATCTTATATCTTGTCATGATCATTTCCAACAACAATTACGTCATCAACGTATATTAGGGCCGCTATAAATACTTCGCCCTTCCTGTAGATGAAAAGTGAGTGGTCTGCTTTAGATTGTTTATACTCCAACTCACATAAAAATGTGGTGAACTTGTGGTACCAGTTACGCGAGGCTTGTTTTAATCCGCATAAAGACTTTCTGAGTCGACAAACTCTCTTTTCTTTCTTATTCCCAAAACCTTGAGGAATTTTCATATATACCTCTTCCTCTAGATCACCATGAAGGAAGGCATTGTTTACATCCAGTTGGTGAATGATCCATTCCCTCTTTACAGCCACTGTGAGAAGTGTTCGAATGGTAACAAGTTTGGCAACGGGTGCAAAGGTGTCATGAAAATCAACACCTTCCATTTGCGTATAACCCTTGGCTACGAGTCGTGCCTTATATCTTTCAACTTCTCCATTGGGTTTATACTTTATTTTGTAAACCCACTTTGAGTCTATAGCCCTTTTTCCGGCAGGTAAGTTTTCAAGGGTCCATGTTCCGTTTTGTTCGAGAGCACGTATCTCCTTCTTCATGGCCTCCTTCCAGTTGTCATCCTGCACCGCTTCATTAAAATTCTTTGGCTTACCATTAGAACTGATGGCCGCGAGAAAAGTTTTAAGAGAATTGGAAAGTTTATCATATGAAACGTAATGTGCAAGAGGATGTACCGTGGAGGTTCCTTGATTGGGTGTAGATGGTGTGTGGTTAACCGATGGGGGCAACTTCACTTCATAGTCGTCCAAGTGTCGAGGCCTTGATCGATTTCTTTTTTCTTTAACCTCTTCATAAACTTCTGTACCCATGTTAGTACTTTCATCCTCAACAGTGGCATCATGTGTTTCTTGTTCCAAGTTCTCTAGTACTGGTTCATTTTCTTCTTCCAAACTTTCTGTTAAACCATCTTCATTTTCTATATATTCTCCCAGGTCATTCTCACTTTGCTTAGGTGAATTTTCCACGTGTGATTCCCTTTCATATGCTCCCCCTTGTTTGGTATTTTCTTCATGGAAACATGTGAACATTTCTTGTTCTTCCACACACTCTTTGTTTGGTGAAATGTGATTAAAAGGAAAAGCATCTTCCACAAACCTCACATCTCTGGAAACAATTATTTTTCTTTGCTCCAGATCGTATATTTTATAGCCTTTAGTTCCCTGGGGATAACCAAGGAATACCCCGGGTTTTGCTCGTTGTTCAAATTTGTCACCTCCTGTCTCGGTGTTTCTAAAGTCGGTGTTTCTAAAGTAAGCCAAGCAACCAAAAATTCTCATGTTTTCATATTCCGCCCTTTTGTTGTGAAGTAATTCATATGGTGTTTTGTTTTTTATTACCTCAGATGGCAGCCTATTTATAATATAGGCAGCTGTTAAGGTGCATTCTCCCCAAAAACGGGTCGGTAACTTAGCTTCAAATCGTAAAGCACGGGCGGTGTCTAGAAGGTGCTTGTGCTTTCGTTCCACCACTCCATTTTGCTGTGGAGTATGCGGACATGTTGTTTCCAAAAGAATTCCATGCTTAGCATAAAAATCATTCATGTGATTTGACACGAATTCACCTCCATTATCACACCTTATTCTTTTGATTTATTTTCCAAATTGAGTTCTTACCATATTGTAAAAATTGATTAAACAAGTGCTAGCTTCAAACTTGTTTTTAAGCAAGAAAACCCATACCGCCCTACTAAAGTCGTCCACAATAGTTAAAAAATAATTTGCCTTTGAAAGAGAAGGCGTTCTATACTTCCCCCAAATATCACAATGAATCAACTCAAAACAATTAATCGTCTTTATTGAACTAACCGGAAAAGGTAATCTAGTTTGTTTTGCTCTAATACAAGAATCGCAGACCTTATTCATTGAATCAAAAGACATATTTTTGAGAAAACTAACGTGAGAAAGTTTTTTATTTGAAGCATGACCCAATCTCTTGTGCCACACCTCACAAGACACCACCATAGCTTTCCTTTCTTCCTTCATGCCCCCCATCCGATAAAGTCCACCATCGCACCTACCCGCTCCAATCAAGTCCCTTGTGTTCAGGTCCTGCATGACAAAGAAATCAGGAAAAAACACCATCACACAATGGAGATCCTTAGTCAATCGGCGAACCGACAGTAGATTGTATTTAAACTTAGGAACATGCAAAACTCCCTCTATCTTGGTTCCCCCAGATAAGGTTAGGTTACCCTTTCCCACAACTGGGATTGAGTCTCCATTTGGTATTGTAACCGGCAACTCATGTGAGCCACCCGTTAGGTCTTCAAGTAAACTTCCTTGATGCGTTATGTGCTCGGTGGCACCCGTGTCAACTATCCAATCTTGATTAGTGTTAGATTTACCTGCAAAATTTGCAATAGGTGATGTGTCACCGCTGTCACCACCAAAATGTTTCTAAAGCAACTTGTATTGATCATCTGTGAGCCCTGGTATAGGGCTGCAACTTGTCTCGACAAAGGCTGCCTTCGGTTTCATCTTTCTTTCTTTCCCTTTCCTGGTCACCATTTGGGATAGCCTATCCTTTTGAAACAACCGTCTCGGTTGTGTCCATCCTTTCCATAATAGGTACAATGCTCGGCTTTATCATTTGTAACAATCTTCTCACTCTTTGACCACCCTTTACTTTGTGAATATGTTTGATTCCCTTCGCTTCGCCCTTGAACAAAAGCTTGAAACGCTGCGGTTTCTGTGGTCGATCTCTTAGTCCCAGAAATAATTCTCTGCTGCTCATCCTCCGCCACTAGGTGGTAAGCATTTCCTAGGGAAGGTAACGGAGTCATTGCCAGAATTTGTGTCCTTATAACGGAGAACTCGTTGTCGAGTCCCATAAGGAACTCGTATAATCTTTCTTTTTCTTTCAACTCACTTAGTTTCTTACCGATGTCGCACTTACAGTCGCCACAAGTGCATCGAAGTGTAGCCAAAACAGACTCAATCTCATCCCATATCCCTCGCAACTTAGTGTAGTAGGCTGATACAGATGTACCTTCCTGGCGAGCGGCTCTGAGGGACTGCTTTAGTTCATATGCTCGTGGGGCGCTCTCCTTGCCAAATCTCTCGTGCAAATCCTTCTAGATTTCAACGGCGGTGTCGGCGTGTTTAACACTGTTTCGAATTCCCTTTTCCATGGCAGTCGACAACCATTCCTTTATCATGGCATCACATCGTTTCCATGCCATGTAAATTGGCGCATTCTTTTCAGGTTTCTCGATAGTGCCATCTACGAAGCCAATCTTGTTTTTAGCAAACGAGAAATTGGTCATTTCTTGGGCCCAATCATTGTAGTTGTTGTCTGTTAGGACATCATTCACTTGCATTTGCTTCGGATAATCCGAAGCATGGATGTAGTAAGGCGAGTTTGGATAGCTGGCATCATCTCCCTCCTTGGTTTTGTTCTCTGGTTTGTCTCCCATGGCTAAAGGTAGCTAGGGTTTCTCTCTCCTTTTTTTTTTTTTTTTTTTTTTTTTTTTTTTTTTTTTTTTTTACATGAACTGCTCTGATACCATTTTCAAATTGGTATCAATCAAAATTGCACAATTTTCATTCAATAGAGAAACAAATATACACGGAGTTTTATGGCTAAGAATGGAAAACATAACAAACATGCTGATTACAAGGAATATATAAAAGAGAAAATATATTATTTCCTTTACATTTAATAGATCCTATCATGGTTGTTTTAGTGTCAATTGTCTCAGTGGAAGCTTGGCATTGAATTTCAGCTAATGGTACGCAATGACAATGTTGTAAAAGTACGCCCACATTATATAGACTTAAACAGTACACCCACATTATATATCAACCTTTAAACCAGGTAGCCTTACATTTAAGTTGGTTAGAAAAGAAATAGTTGAAATCAAAAGTGAGCTATTTATAAAAGTTCACAAATCATACAAGAGCAAATGAAATCAGAAACAATAAGCTCACAAATAATATCTCAAAGCAAGCTTAAGTTAGATTTTATAAGGCTCAGAGTTCACAAAACAACGGTCTACCGTGGCTACATGAGGGGTTGCAGGTCAAAACCTATCATCCTCCAGCATCGCAATGCCAATGCAACATCTTTATCCAAATTTTAGATAGACGCATCAACTCATCATAGCCTCGTCATAGATAGTTCAGTAAGCAAGCTGCGTACTGAATTTGCGCAATGGTTAGAATGACATGTGTTTAAATCCATCGTACAATAACAATCATGAAAACCGGTGTATTGATGGTACATAGGACCAAACCTTCACAAAAAACAACACCGCCTCATGAACATAACTTTGTATCGAGCCAAAATCAACCAGCCTCAAAGTTCCCAAGGTAGTGAGTTTACAACAATTACAAGGAGGGATGCAAGTCAATACCTACCATCCTTCAGCCCCTCAATGCTAGAGAAAGTCTTCATAGGTAGTATCCATGGCAAACAGAATGAAACCTATACAAACATAGCATCCCACATATAAATAATAGTTCAGATCAACACCATGAACATAGCCGAGAAAAAGGCAATTAATATCAACAATTTCCTGTAAGAAATTACCTGCCATCCTCCAACCCTGCAACACCTAGGTAACATCCTCATCATTTAGATCCACAAACTCATCATAACCCCATAAGAATCACTAACCTCATATCAATAGACCAACAACCAATATCAAATGAGAAACTATTCACAAAGTATATGGATGCGCTTATGAAACCCAAAGGCAGGTTGTGTTGATAGGAATCAACCCACCTTCCCTCCATAGATTTAAGAAGAAACATGTCAGACCAACAGCACAAATAAACCAAAATCAGCAATCTAGTGTTCATGAAAGCTAAAAAATCATTAAATAAAAAATACTAACCACATGAACAACACCTTCCAGCAAAGACTCGATCGTGGCTGCAGGTAACCATCATAGTGTAACTATAGTGTAAGCACAGTAACCATCATCCCCAATCCTACTTAGCCACAAAACTTGTCATCTGCCGAAGATCAGACCATCAGCCAACAAAACCCTAACAAAAGGAGTGGAATGGCGGATTAGGGACATTCTGCCGACCAAAGAAGACATAGACAGAAAGATCTCGCAGAGCAACCCTCGCACAAAAGAAAATAAAGTGAGAGAAAATAGAGGAACACGTATAAGTAGCAACATGAACACGCATCAAAAGGCAAAGGACGGTGAGAAGAGGTGGTATGCAACACAATATGCCACACAGCTACTAATCCGCTTTCACTGTTCATCCCATTACAATTTTAACATATAGGGTAATTACTTCAAACTAATTTACTTTAATATAACATTTTATAAAATAAAAAGACAATTTATAAGTAATTATAGAAATCATTATTATTTAATGCATGAGAATGATAAAGAAAAATTAAGAAAATACAAAGAGTGATACGTGTATACTAAAATTTTTATTTATTAAAAGTATGTAGATCAAGTAAATACAATAGTCAAATATGCATAAATGTAAAATCAAAATATATTAATCAAAATATATTAAAACAGCCTGGTTGAAACCACTATCTTGAAAATAATTGCGTAGTAAAAATTTGTTGCACATATATTATTTAAAAGTATTTTTCTTGTACGAAATCTGTGTTTTTAAAACTTGACGCATAGAAAATACTAATATATTAAATACTTGAATAAAAAAAACAAACAAAGGTACTTGTTTCATGACATGAAGCAAGCATGTTTCATGGTACTTTCACCAAAGGGTAAAAGGAAGATTGATACGCACGTTTGTTGATTCATTTATGAGAATGATGTTGAATTTCTTTCCTTTGAAGCACATGCACGTGACTTAGATATCACAATTTCTCCCAAGTTTTCACTTTTGACATTCATGAACTCATATCAAATACGTTACTAGGGTTTGACAAATATATCGGTTAAAGATCTTTTTATGGTTTTAGCGTATGAGGTTTCCATTTTTTGTTATTCCAGTTAAATCTTCTCAAATAAAACAAAATAAGTTTTGACACATGTCGTCTTTTTACATTCATTTTGTCACGCGTCACTATCTAAGCACGTCAATCATTTAATGATGACTATAAATGGTAATGATATTTTTATATATTTTTCAAATTATAAAACATATTTTTTGATAAATTAAAAACATGTTTCTTTTTATTAAAAAAAAAAGTTTTTAGAAAAATAAATTTTATGAAATATTAAGTTTTTAATGCAAAGAACTTAAAATAATTGACATTGTTTAAAAAACTATATTTTCTAAACAAATTGGAGTGTTTATAAAAAAAATATTTTTAAACACAAAAGTATGAAAATAATATTGTTATTGTTTTATTATTTAAGATAGTTAATTATACGTAATTTCGATCATATCTTATTTTAAAAAAATATTTTTAATTATTAACTGTTAATTTACTAATTTCATTCAACTCATGTAGCACACAAGTTTCTAAACTAGTAATTAAAATATTATGAAATCTAAATCCTATCACACACGTCTTGAATTTTGAAATATCCATTGAACCCGATCGAGAGATGGTTAGTTATGATAGTTGTTTGAACCATAATCATATTATGATCTAGTTATACGACGTCCCCAAGTTTATGTCGTTGGTTGATTGTCAAAGCACTTACAAAATGGAAGCTTAAACCTAGAGGGTAGAATGTGATTCTTTCGTTGAGGTGTAAGGTTAAAATGAAGTTGAAACTAAAAGGAAGACCAAAGGTAAAAATTTGCAACAATAGTATGAAACCCTATATAATCATTTACCCCATTTATATCATTCCATCATATGTTTTTTAATTATCTTATTATTTGTTCTCCATTGGCACAAATAAATTTAGGGGAAATCATAAAAAATGACACCTCTTTTGTTCATGCTCTTAATAGCCCAAATAAATGTCATCTTGGTCCTATTGTTTAGGATACCTCTAAGGAAACTAGTGATGTTTGTGTTGGATTGTTTAAAGGAGGGTCGCGGTCCCATTATGTGAATTCTCGGGGTGACATTGTTTGTAGTTTTGATGTCGAGTTTGTATAGTATAATGAGGATTCAAAAACGCTCGATGGAGACTGGAGCTGTCAATCCAACTAATCGGGTTCTTCTGGCCAATCATATTCTTGACTCGTCACTCATGGGAATGTTTTCCTTTCCTTATAATTTATGGTCTTAAATAAGAGTGTACCCGAGCTGAGTTAATTCATAATATTGTCAAAGTCGAATTTGACTAGATTTTAAAACTCAAATATTGAAACCCGACTCAGGCTCGATCTAACCTTTTTTAAACCTATAGCACATAATTAAATTAATAAGTTGTATAAAAAGTGGCAATAGTAACTAAAAGTAGTATTAATCGGCTTGATCGATTCGAGCTTAACTTGACTTGATTATATATAATTGGTAACCTATTAAAGGATAAAAATTATAAACTAGCACAAGCTTAATAAGATTCACACGCTTTTCGGGTTGTCTATTATGACATAGAAGCTCTAATAATTCAAAAAAAGTCGATTTTAATTATAGTTTGATTGAGTCTTTAGTAACATGTGAGTTAACTTGACTCAGTTACATTAATCTATGGGTTAAACATGATATAGTTATTATAATGCAGGTGTATGCTTATTCCTTGGGTTGATGATAGATAGACTTCATTACTACGTTAAGAGGTTCGATTAATCTAAACGTTTCAGACTCTACAACAAAACTAATGAAACTTTTGAGACAGAGTCAGATTGAATCAACCTTCATGTATAATAATAACATTTATATGATTCGTATTCCTATTGATAATCATCGTTTTATTGTAACAAGGAACCCTGATTGCTCGATTATACTTTCAATTAGGGCTAGCAATATAGGATTGTGAATGAAAACTAGAGTTTGTTAAGGGTTATGAGTTATGACCAACATTGTTTTAAAAAGGTTTAACTCAAGAGGTTATAAGACTACAACACCAATGAGTCGTAGATCAATTAGTTTGTTAGTATGCATCTCATGGCTTTTCAAATGTATTTTTAATTGTAAAGCATAGTGATAAATCAACAATAAATTTATATAATATTTAAAATAATAATAATAAAAATAACATATAATGATAAAAATATAAAACACAATGATTAATAAAAATGATTAAAAATATTAGACACAATGATCTAACATATTTAAAATAATGACCTAACGCATTACAATGACATGACGTATTTGACACAATGATCAAAATGTCTCTAATTTAACAATAAAATAACATATATCAAACCCAAAATCATTATAAGCATTTTTAGATTAAATAGTACTAGTGGTGTCCATCAGCGTGTGTTGTGCGTGTGACAAACGTTCGAACCCACATCTCAACAATAGCACTTTCATGAACACTATTACAATCAAGCATAGAACTGGCATTCGATTGTGACTACCAACCATAGAATATACTATTTTGAAGGCTCAGAAGTGCCAAGTGCTGGTCATTTGTGGTTGCAAACAACCGCTTGCCATGCCAAAACAACGAACAAAACACATTCTTAGTTTTTCATCATCGCTGACATGTAAGGCAAGCCTACGGAATAGAACCATGCCAAAACACGTCAAGCCGCATACTCATTGCCATCATAAGGTCAAGACTGTCGTGCCAAACCGTCTCAACCGGGCCAACCCCGACCATCCTAGACGTCAAAAGTAACTATAAGTAATAGAAAACAAAAATGGCCAACAAAATCATAGTTAAAATGCAACCAAAGGAACAATCTTTACACGTCTATAGTTGTCTTAGATGCGTGCCTTATTATCATCATCAATCGAACCCATCAATGCAAAAGAAACTTGTACCATGCTACCTATTAGTTGTACCAAAAAATAACAGTTCATTCATTGACGCATTAACATGCCATACCGTCTCAGATAAGACTACCCCTTCATCATTGGCCTGGTATCTTAGACGAAACAAATGGTTTCAAACCAAAACAGAGCAACAAGAGGCCTCAACGAATTTGACCAAGCACCTACCACTCCATCATCGGCCATCGAACCTATCGGAGGCAACCCTAAACAGACACATGCCACCATCCACAGACCCATCGGAACACGAAGGGCTACCATCCACTGATTCGCTGGAGCAATGTTGATGCGAGACATACAACCACTTTCCAAAACCCTAAAACATCTCCCCTTTGGTCTGTGTGCACGGCAAGTTGGCGGTCGGGTCACTAGGAGCACCCAACGAGTTGCAAGAATGTCGAGTCACCGGGGTTGGGCGGCTATGGCTGAAAGCAAACAGAAGACCGGGGGACAGAAGAATTGCCGAATCTCTGCCATCGACACCTACAACATGTGTTGAAGGCGGGAAACAGAAGGCTGGGGTACATAAGGAATCGTCTAATCTCAACATCACTAGCGACATCTTGCAGATGCGAGCAACAGAATATCATTGGCTATATATAATAAAATATGCTTCATATTATCATTATTTGGACGTCTTGTTAATTCCACATATACAATTGAAGATAATGAAAATGCTATCTTTTGATATTTTCTATGAAACGTTTGATTCGATAACTGTTTTAAATCGGCGTCAGATCCATAGGGGCAACCGGCGGCCAACTTAAGAGAGGAAATCGGTAGAAGTAATTAAATAAGCATATAAGAGAACACCATATGCGGAGGTAGGTTGTACACCCAGCTTTATAAGTTGTATTAGAAAAATGACTGTATATTTAGACACATATAAATATTAGGGCAATTATTACTTGCGTGATTAGATGAAATAATTAATAATTTAGTTTATATTTAAATATACTAATTATCAAGTTGTTTATTATTATGGTGTTGCACCTTATGTGTAAGGTGTTTTTAAAAAAAATTGAGTTTTTTACTTTTAACCCAAAGCTTTTCAATTTTTTCTATGTAATCTCACAAATTTTGATTTTTTTACTTTTAACCTAAAACTTTTCACTTTTCGAATTTTAACCTCACAAAATTTTTTTGCTCTCAACTTTTATCACCTATACTTTTTATTTTTTGTAAATTTTCATTATACGTTTCATTCTAAGTTTTGTAAGTTAACACGATGCAACATGCATGTGTGGTTAGAAATTTTTAAGTTTTGCTTTAGGTTTTGTTCTAAATTTTGTGCGTTAAGATGATGCAACATGCGTGTGTGGTTCAACGTTTTCATATCTATTTATTTTCATTTGACAGGTTTGTCGCAACACGTTGGTGCTATATTGACTTAGTTATACTTTTATATATTTTACGTTTTGGTCTAATTACTTAGCATTAACATATCATAACTTTAGTGTTGGTTTTACGTCTGGGCGCAACACGAAGTATTAATTCTAGTTGTACTTTATATATAAAAGGCAAACATGAAACAATTAGTGTGATAGCGTACAAGTAAAGAGTGTTTTGTATTGGCTTCACCCATGGATGGAAATAATTTTTTTAAATTACATTCAAGCCCTCCAAAAATTATACTTTTACCCTCCAGGTTATGTTTTTCTTACTTTTCACGCATGAGCTAGCGACAACGTTTCATAGTTAGTTTTTTTACAGTTTTACGCCTCCACCGCAACGCGTGGTTTTATATCCGGTTATTATTTAAACGGTCGAGCAAGATCCATTTAAAATCAAATACTAATCTATATGTTACAAAAATAAATTGCCGTTGAAAAGATATAATACAAGAAAATCAAGATACTGGCGTATCTTTTCAGCATCATTGGCAAAAATAAAACAAAACAAAATCCACCGACTCTATTTTACCTCTATAAACCCAACGGTACGACTCCAGTACTTCATACCAACACACAACTTCCTTTTTCTTACACACACAGACTCTCTCTCTCTCTCTCTCTCTCTCTCTCTAGCCTCAGAGATCCTTTCAATCATCATCTCCACCACCATGATCGCTTGGTGCCATGACGAAATCGAATCGGTGCATCAACGGCATTCAGTAGTTACTACGATTCAGTTTAACGTTAATCAGCCGATCAGGTTGTTTCTTACATGCATTTGCATTTTCTGTGACCTAATTCTTCCAAGCTCCTTTTTACTTGTTGTTCTTTGGTGATTCCTTAATGGCTTCTTATCTACTTGTTAGTTACTACAATTGATTAGGCGTTATCGGTGATGACGTTTGATTTATCGATTGTGCGCTGTAAGCCTGTAATGTCATCGGATATGCGTGCTAGATAGGAGTTTTTGGTGCTGATGCTTGATTTATTGATTGCGCATTGTAATTTTTTAATTGCTTCTTATGTGCTTATTAGTCATCACGATTGATTAGGCGTTCTTGGTGCTGATTTTTGATTTATCCTTCGTATGCTGTAATGTCATCTGCTATATATGTATTATTTAGGCGTTCTTGGTGTTTATGTTTGATTTATTGTTTGTGCGTTGCAATGTCTTAATTGCTTCTTATCTGATTACTTAGGAGTTATTGGTGCTGATGTTTTATTTAGTGATTATGTGTTGTAATTTCATTTGTTGTACATAATTCTG
Source organism: Flaveria robusta (assembly GCA_025506415.1). Lineage (NCBI taxonomy): Eukaryota > Viridiplantae > Streptophyta > Magnoliopsida > Asterales > Asteraceae > Flaveria > Flaveria robusta. Next base: position 28,734,750 of record CM046472.1, read on the forward strand.
TAGAGTGATCAACTGATGAGGAACAGGGGAGTAATAGTAGATGCTCTCTTAAATGGCCTTTCAAAAAGGGTCCAGTAATACCTTGCCATGTGGACAGCACTACTCCAAGTTTATAACTAATTTTCTGATTAATAAAAGAATACTAATTAATCTAAATCACAAGGACAAGATGATGCTGTTTAAACATTAAACATCTTTGAAAAAACATGTTCTTTTGCCTTAAGATTTAATAATACAATACCATGCCTGAACTTGTTTGGCACTATTATGGCTTTTTTTCATGCAGGTCTTAGGTAAGCTTATTAGGTGAACAAGCATCTGTAATTCGGTAATCCTTTCGTAATGGTATGTATGATCGAACTATACAGCCGTTCTAGATTAAGCGTTATGTTTACATTTATTTATCAATACTATTATCATGATGAAGTTTCAGTTTGTTATCATTATTGAACTGAAGTTTACATAAGATTCTTAATATTTACACTATCATAAAGCTAAGTCTTCTTTTTTTGTTATGCAGTAATGATTAGTGGAGTTAACTAATTATGAAAATCATGTTACCAGAGTTGGAACTTCCTATTACGATAATCTTACACACGAACTCCATGTGCTGGAACTTTGGGAAGACGGTACTGCAGAGTTTCCTCTAATTGATATGGGTAAATGATACTATTGCTTGATCTCTTACATACAATATTTCATCCAAATTGAAGCCCATTTTATTAGTTCACTAACATGATTTGGATTTTCAGCATAAATATTATTACCAATTTTCACATCACATGTCAATTTCTAATTGCAGGTCATTAGACAGCTTACTTCAGTTTAAACAACAGGATGGTAATATCAAAATTTATCACGTCTCATCAAGTACGAGGTTAAGCCCTTGATCATATACATTATCACATTGAGCTTGTGGAATCTATATTTACTCCTATGAGTGATGCTAAGGTATATGTAACCAAATTTGATCTTTCTGATGAACCAAAATATAATCCTCTTTTGAGGTTCATACTCCTGCCAAAGACTGAAAAGGCATGCTACTTCTCGCTCATTATGTTTACTAGACTCAAGGGAATAGTTATCGAGAATCATATAGTATCATTAATGATCTATGTTTATTGGATTCTGTTTTATTCAGTCGTTTCTTGAACAGGTTAGTTGCCTTTTTTTTAATACCACTGCTTTAGCTGATGGCAGGCTATAAAACAATTCTTGACTTGTGACAGGTTGATTCATGCATCTCAGTGGATTTAGCTTATGTATATGAACTGGTTAGTTGCCTTTTTTTCACTGTAGTGATCCCTGACATCACAATATGCTTCAAATTAGATTCAGTTGCAGTGAAACAGAGAGATATTGTTACTTCATCCTGTAAGTACTACTTAGCTTTATGTTGCCCTTTTTTATGATTTATTGTAATTTTTGTAGGTAATTGGTGTTATTGATGTAAACAGAAGTAAAGGCAAAGGTCACTAGACAACTGTGAAAGATGGTTTTTGTGAGGAGGTTAGGAACATTATTAGTGGCTTCCTTTACCACCTGTTTTTCTTCTGTATGTGTATGCTCCACTCTATTGACGAAACTTTTCTTCGTAATAAAGCGCAGGTGGATGAACCGGGGCAAATATAAGGGAAATTTCCAGACTTTTTGGAGAAGGTGCCATTAATTCCAGTTATAAATTGTTTTAATCGAGTCAAAACTGGAACATGAACAAAATTATAAAGTAGCGTTGTGTATCTATTGCACCTACATGATTATATCACTGCTTCACATGCAGGTGTGTTCATCGGAACCTGCACGTCTTCCTTACATGTCTAGAGACAAATTGCTTCTACAAGTTGTTTATATAAAACAAATAGTTATGTTTTGTATTTTCTTGTATCATGTTTGGTTTTCTCTAGCACTTACAAACACGCTACAGAAGACAATATGAAGTTCATATTGTCTTCTGTCGGTGTGTTTGTAAGTGCTAGAGACCGTAGTTAACTCCGCAAACCATAAACTTTCTAGTTAATTGTTGTTGTTCCTAAGCCTGAATAAAGGAGGAGTGTTTATAACAATAACCATTGGAAAGGGGCCCTAGATTCAAACTTTGCTTCGGGCCCCAAAACAGTTGAACCGGCCTTGCATTTAGATAAAGGTTCTTAGAAAGTCATGGCACAAACGCTATAGCACATTGCTAAGTCTTAAACAGGAAGTTTCTGGTGCCTTTAGAAACGGATTTGGAGGGGTGATTAAGTGTCGATCAACCGATGGGCACTTTAAGATCTTTGCAGTTAATAAGACGTTAATCTGCATTACTTTATGATATTTAAAGGCTAGTTTTGTTATAAACTTTGAGAGATGACAACCTAAGTGAAGTAGTAAGTGAGAGTCCCACATTGGCTCTTTGAAGGTGTGGAACCTATCTTTATTCTCTTTGATCACATGCTAATTTTTTTGATGTATTTGCAGGTGTTTATTGTTGTATAACCTGCACCTGATCATGTTGAAGTATTAAGTATTGACTTTTTGAAGATTTATATGGGTGATCAAAAATTCTCGAGCTGCTTATACCAAGTATACTATATTTCTGCAGTTTTAGGAATCTTTGATATCTTGTCATTGAGATCCACTATAGCTAGTGTTAGGCCATTATGATCCACTATAACTCCATCGTTTTCAATTATTTGTCATTGAAAAATTCAACTCCCAAGTTTAGTATGTACGTGTAGTGATTGGACCAGGTAATCTTTGCTGTTTGTTTCATGCTTGTTTTAGAGTTCCACTAAATGGAAAAAGTGCATGGTGCTTTGAACATTTCTTTCACTATGGTTTTGATCTTGATGTTTTAGTGCTGAAACACTTTATTTTGTTAGAATTCTGTTTCTGGAGTCGGGAATTTCATGTCAACTATCTTCATTGTACGGATCGTATAAACAATTTGACTGGTTTTTATGCGTTTGATGTGGTCATTGATTATTTACATGCATGTTTAAATGGCAATTTATGCTGCTTATATATAACAGGACTTTATTAACAACTTTTAGATTACCTTATATGCTTTTTATCTTGTAGAGTCTTTCTGCGCTTCTGCATATCAACATGATATTTGAACTAGTGTTTTTCTGAGAGTCTTCAGAAGCATGCTAACTATTTTAGTGGTTGCCCAACTATTTTTAGTCTTCTGTTTAATTGCTTTAGATGGCAGGCTATTAATCAAATCTTGAGTTGTGACAGCATGCTTCGTGCATCTCAGTGTATTTAATTTGGTGTCATACTCTTGAGTTCTTGACGCGTCTTCTTGGGAATCAATTTTGCAGCAGAACTCAACTGGCCAGGTACTTTTTTAATTTGTCTCTTTCTTATAGCTAATGGCCATGTAGTTTTTTGTAACATGATGTTTAGTATGCTCTTGACCATAATAGCTAATGGCCATGTAGTTTTTTTCTTTTTCTCTTTTTTTTTTTTTTTTTTTTTTTTTGTTATTGGCATTGGTTGCTCGCCAAAACAATTGGCCCCTGATGGCTCCTGAAGTTGCGATTGATATTCATAATGAAATGTCAGATTTTATTAAAAGCTTCTTTCTGTTCAGGATACATACACAACTCCTCAAACTGATTTTTTCATAGTGGACTGCTTAAGTGAATTAATATGCATGTAATTAGGGAGTAACATTTAGCTGATCCTGTGACCAGCCGTGTTATGCAGGGGATGACAGCTGACACATTTATTTCTAATGATACAAAGATTATGGATCACGGCATGTGGGCTGAATCTTGTTATTGTTTATTTGCATAGAGGGATGTTATCACATCTTATTAATTCTTTTACTACTTTTTCATATTCCAATTCCGAGGGTCTGTTCTTATCATTACTTGACCTGAATATAAATGCAAAGCGTATATATAAAGCAGGTTATTTCTATCTAGAATATGTTTCTACTTGTATTCGTTTCACATAAACCTGCACATAGAGTCTAGCGAAGCCTGTTGAACATGGTCGCGGAAATCAGAATTTGGTATAAAGATTGAACTCTTTTAAATCACCTTTCACATTATCGTTTGAAATTACAGGTAGGTTGATAGTTTTTCTATTTTGTTGGAAACAACCTCTTGCACAAAGTCTAGGGTAAAGCTGCGTACATCATATAGCGAAGCGACCTGACACCTCCGCGGACCCTGCGTAAAGCGGGAGCTAAGTCAAGCATCGGGTACGCTCGTTTCTTTTTATATTCAATCATAACATCCTTAAACGTGATTATTTGTTTCATCTGAAGAACTTTTAATTTCTTTACGTGATACGCTAAAATCCGTCAAGGTATTACCTGTACATATGAAGGTGGCGAACCTATCTTTATTCTCTTTGATCACATGCAAATTTCTTTAATGTATTTATGGGTATATATTGTTGTATAACCTGCAAGTACTCATGCGGACCATAATTACTTACTACAATCCTTGTTTATGAAGTATTGAGTTTTTGTATATTTACATGGGTGATCAAAATTCTTGAGTTGCTTATAGCTAGCAGGTATACTATATTACTGCGGTGAAAAAATTCAACTCCCAACCTTATAATGTACATGTAGTGATGGGACTCAGGTAATCTTTGCTCTTTGTTTCATGCTTGTTTTAAAGTTCCACTAACCGATAAAAGTATATGGTGCTTAAAGTATTTGCTTCACTAATGTTTTGATCCTGATGTTTTAGGGCTTAACCATGTTATTTTGTTAAAATCTGCTTCTGGAGTCAGGAATTCATGTTAACTATCTTCATTGTACCGCTCATATAAACAATTGATTGGTTTTTATGCGTTTGACGCAGCTGTTTATTATTTACATGTATATTAAATGGCAAGTTATGCTGCATACATAATATGACTTTGTTAACATCTTTTACATAACTGTATATGCTTTTTATCTTGTAGAGCCTTTATGCGCTTCTGCATATCAACAAGATATTTGAACTAGATATTTATGAAAGTCTTCAGGAGCATGCTAACTATGTTAGTGGTAAGGCTGCCATTTGTATACTTCTGTTTCCATATAATTGCTTTAGCTGGCAGGCTATTTATTAATTCTATAGTTGTGACGGTATGCTTCATGCATCTCAGTGGATTTAGCTTATGTATATGAGCGGGTTAGTTGCCTTTTTCTTTCACTTTCGTAATCCGTCATATCATAATATGCTTTAAGTTAGATTCAGTTGCAGTGAAGCAGAGACATATTGTTATTTAGTCCTCTAAGTACTAGCTTTATGTTGCAACCCCTTTTTCTGATTTATTGTAATATTTATAGGTAATTGGTGTTGTTGATGTAGATAGAAGTAAAGACAAAGGTTACTAGACAACCATGAGGGATGGTTTTTGTGATGGGTTAGGGACATTATTTGTGCCTTCTTTAACCACCCGTTTTTCTTTTTCCTGTGTATGTTCCATTCTCTTGATGGAACTCTTCTTCAAAATAGCACGTAGCTGGATGAACCTGGGCAAACACACGAGGAATTTCTGGACTTTTTGGAGAAGGTGCTATTATTTCCTGTTACAAATTGTCTTAATTGAGTCAAGACTGGAATTTAACAAACTTATCAAGTAGCGTTGTGTATCTATTGCACCTGTATATGATTATATCACTGCTTCACATGCAGGTGCGTTCATTGAAACCTGCACGTCTTCCTTGCATGTGTAGAGACAAATTGGCTTCAACAAGTTGTTTCTATGAATCAGATTGGTATGTTTTTGTATTTTCTTGTACCATGTTTGGTTTTCTCTAGTTCTTACAAACACACCTAGAGTAAACACTATAACCCCATGTAGTTTCTAACAATCCCCTTGAATTACGTGAGTATGCAGCCAACCGATATAAGTTAGGATCATTATCAGGCTGTCAGCTTAAGTTAAACATAGCTGGAACTAGTCTTGTAGTTGATATATTTAGGTATTAGTTTGTTACTTGGATTATAGTTGTTACTTTTAGTTATTAGTTTTTTAGTTGCTACCATGTCAAATCAAAATTAAAAATACGACCTTAGCCCCTCGAAAAGAAAAAAGAAAATTAGACTAGACACCGTAGTTAACTCCCCAAACCATAAACTTTCTAGTTAATTGTTGATGTTCCTAAGCCTGAATAAAGGAGGAGTGTTTATAACAATAACCATTGGAAAAGGGCCCTAGATTCACACTTCGCTTCGGCCTTCAAAACAGTTGAGCCGGCCTTGCATTTAGATAAGGGTTCTTATAAAGTCATGGCACAAATGCTATAGCACATTGTTAAGTCTTAAACAGTAAGTTTCAGTTGCCTTTAGAAACGGATTTGGAGGGGTGATTAAGTGTCGATCAATCGATGGGCACTTTAAGATCTTTGCAGTTAATTAGACGTTAATTAGCATTAATTTATGATCTTTAAAGGCTAGTTTTGTTATAAACTTTGAGAGATGACAACCTAAGTGAAACAGTAAGTGAGAGTCCCATATTGGCTCTGTGAAGATAACAAAGATGAGGGGCCTCCCTATATAATGTGAGGTTCGTGAAAGGAAAAAGCATGCCTTTCTTCGCCTTTTGGCTAAGATCAAGTGTAGTATCTATTGTTTATAGTTTAATATCTGGTATTAATCTAATTTTTGAAGGGGAAAGGTCCATCACAAATCACAATAGCTTGCTATTGGGGTCTTTGAGCGTCGCCTTGGTGTTGCCCTACTGCCTTGGCCTAGCGCACCCCTCCAAACATAAGCTAAAAATGGTTACAAACCATTTGTCACCCTTGCTTTTTTTGCGACATTGTTATTTTGTAGTTGTCAGAATACTTTTTTTTTTCTGTGTCATTGATAACTTTTCTAATTTTATCATGGATTTTTATTAAAATGCTCAAATTATTAAAAAGGTTTGGTGTTGAGTGGCCTGCTATCTTCCTTGTTCTTGAGTATGCTAATGTCTGTGTAGCTTTTTTCTCATTTCATTGGTTGCTCGCCAAGTTGGAATGATGCTAAGGCATCTTTTATGTGACCGAATGTGATCTATCTGATCAACCTAGAAACAATCTTCTTTTGAGGTTCATACAGATGCCAGAGACTTAAAAGGCATGCTAATTTGTTTGAAGGTGTGGAACCTATCTTCTTTATTCTCTTTGATCACATGCTAATTTTTTTGATGTATTTGCAGGTGTTTATTGTTGTATAACCTGCACGTGATCATGTTGAAGTATGAAGTATTGAGTTTTTGAACATTTATATGGGTGATCAAAAATTCTCGAGTTGCTTATAGCAATTATACTATATTTCTGCAGTTTTAGGAATCTTTGTTATCTTGTCATTGAGATCCACTATAGCTAGTGTTAGGCCATTATGATCCACTATAACTCCATCGTTTTCAATTATTTGTCATTGAAAAATTCAACTCCCAAGTTTAGTATGTACGTGTAGTGATTGGACCAGGTAATCTTTGCTGTTTGTTTCATGCTTGTTTTAGAGTTCCACTAACTGGAAAAAGTGCATGGTGCTTAGAACATTTCTTTCACTATGGTTTTGATCGTGATGTTTTAGTGCTGAAACACTTTATTTTGTTAGAATTCTGTTTCTGGAGTCGGGAATTTCATGTCAACTATCTTCATTGTACGGATCGTATAAACAATTTGACTGGTTTTTATGCGTTTGATGTAGTCATTGATTATTTACATGCATGTTTAAATGGCAATTTATGCTGCTTATATATAACAGGACTTTATTAACAACTTTTAGATTACCTTATCTGCTTTTTATCTTGTAGAGTCTTTCTGCGCTTCTGCATATCAACATGATATTTGAACTAGTGTTTTTCTGAGAGTCTTCAGGAGCATGCTAACTATTTTAGTGGTTGACCTGCTGTTTTTAGTCTTCTGTTTAATTGCTTTAGATGGCAGGCTATTAATCAAATCTTGAGTTGTGACAGCATGCTTCGTGCATCTCAGTGTATTAAATTTGATGTCATACTCTTGAGTTCTTGACGCGTCTTCTAATCAATTTTGCAGTAGAACTCAACTGGCAGGTACTTTTTTAATTTGTCTCTTCCTTATAGCTAATGGCCATGTAGTTTTTTGTAACATGATGTTTAGTATGCTCTTGACCATAATAGCTAATGGCCATGTAGTTTTTTTCTTTTTTTTTTTTTTTTTTTTTTTTTTGTTATTGGCATTGGTTGCTCGCCAAAACAATTATGCAAGGCCCCTGATGGCTCCTGAAGTTGCGATTGATATTCATAATGAAATGTCAGATTTTATTAAAAGCTTCTTTCTGTTCAGGATACATACACAACTCCTCAAACTAATTTTTTCATAGTGGACTGCTTAAGTGAATTAATATGCATGTAATTAGGGAGTAACATTTAGCTGATCCTGTGACCAGCCGTGTTATGCAGGGGATGACAGCTGACACATTTATTTCTAATGATACAAAGATTATGGATCACGGCATGTGGGCTGAATCTTGTTATTGTTTATTTGCATAGAGGGATGTTATCACATCTTATTAATTCTTTTACTACTTTTTCATATTCCAATTCCCAGGGACTGTTCTTATCATTACTTGACCTGAATATAAATGCAAAGCGTATATATAAAGCACGTTATTTCTATCTAGAATATGTTTCTACTTGTATTCTTTCACATAAACCTGCACATAGAGTCTAGCGAAGCCTGTTGAACACGGTCGCGGAAATCAGAATTTGCTATAAAGATTGAACTCTTTTAAATCACCTTTCACATTATCGTTTGAAATTACACATAGGTTGATAGTTTTTCTATTTTGTTGGAAACAACCTCTTGCACAAAGTCTAGGGTAAAGCTGCGTACATCATATAGCGAAGCGACCTGACACCTCCGCGGACCCTGCGTAAAGCGGGAGCTAAGTCAAGCATCGGGTACGCTCGTTTCTTTTTATATTCAATCATAACATCCTTAAACGTGATTATTTGTTTCATCTGAAGAACTTTTAATTTCTTTACGTGATACGCTAAAATCCGTCAAGGTATTACGTGTGCATATGAAGGTGGCGAACCTATCTTTATTCTCTTTGATCACATGCAAATTTCTTTAATGTATTTATGGGTATATATTGTTGTATAACCTGCAAGTACTCATGCGGACCATAATTACTTCCTACAATCCTCGTTTACGAAGTATTGAGTTTTTGTATATTTACATGGGTGATCAAAATTCTCGAGTTGCTTATAGCTAGCAGGTATACTATATTACTGCAGTGAAAAAATTCAACTCCCAACCTTATAATGTACATGTTTTGCTCTTTGTTTCATGCTTGTTTTAAAGTTCCACTAACCGATAAGAGTATATGGTGCTTAAAGTATTTGCTTCACTAATGTTTTGATCCTGATGTTTTAGAGCTTAACCATTTTATTTTGTTAAAATCCGCTTCTGGAGTCAGGAATTCATGTTAACTATCTTCATTGTACGGTTCATATAAACAATTGATTGGTTTTTATGCGTTTGACGCAGCTGTTTATTATTTACATGTATATTAAATGGCAAGTTATGCTGCATAAATAATATGACTTTGTTAACATCTTTTACATAACTGTATATGTTTTTTATCTTGTAGAGCCTCTATGAGCTTCTGCATATCAACAAGATATTTTGAACTAAATTTTTCTGAAAGTCTTCAGGAGCATGCTAACTATGTTAGTGGTAAGGCTGCCATTTGTATACAATTGCTTTAGCTGGCAGGCTATTTATTAATTCTTTAGTTGTGACGGTATGCTTCATGCATCTCAGTGGATTTAGCTTATGTATATGAGCGGGTTAGTTGCCTTTTTCTTTCACTGTCGTAATCCGTCATATCATAATATGCTTTAAGTTAGATTCAGTTGCAGTGAAGCAGAAACATATTGTTCTTTAGTCCTCTAAGTACTAGCTTTGTGTTGCAACCCCTTTTTCTGATTTATTGTAATATTTATAGGTAATTGGTGTTGTTGATGTAGATAGAAGTAAAGACAAAGGTTACTAGACAACCATGAGGGATTGTTTTTGTGATGGGTTGGGGACAATATTTGCGGCTTCTTTAACCACCCCGTTTTTTTTTTTCCTGTGTATGTTCCATTCTCTTGATGGAACTCTTCTTCAAAATAGCATGCAGCTGGATGAACCTGGGCAAACACACGTGGAATTTCCGGACTTTTTGGAGAAGGTGCTATTATTTCCTGCTACAAATTGTCTTAATTGAGTCAAGACTGGAATTTAACAAACTTATCAAGTAACGTTGTGTATCTATTGCACCTGTATATGATTATATCACTGCATCACACGAGGAATTTCCGGACTTTTTGGAGAAGGTGCTATTATTTCCTGCTACAAATTGTCTTAATTGAGTCAAGACTGGAATTTAACAAACTTATCAAGTAACATTGTGTATCTATTGCACCTGTATATGATTATATCACTGCTTCACATGCAGGTGCATTCATTGGAACATGCACGTCTTCCTTGCATGTGTAGAGACAAATTGGCTTCAACAAGTTGTTTCTATGAATCAGATTGGTATGTTTTTGTATTTTCTTGTACCATGTTTGGTTTTCTCTAGTTCTTACAAACACACCCAGAGTAAACACTATAACCCCATGTAGTTTCTAACAATCCCCTTGAATTACGTGAGTATGCAGCCAACCGATATAAGTTAGGATCATGATCAGGCTGTCAGCTTAAGTTAAACATAGCTGGAACTAGTCTTGTAGTTGATATATTTAGGTATTAGTTTGTTACTTGGATTATAGTTGTTACTTTTAGTTATTAGTTTTTTAGTTGCTACCATGTCAAATCAAAATTAAAAATACGACCTTAGCGCCTCGAAAAGAAAAAAGAAAATTAGACTAGACACCGTAGTTAACTCCGCAAACCATAAACTTTCTAGTTAATTGTTGTTGTTCCTAAGCCTGAATAAATGAGGAGTGTTTATAACAATAACTATTGGAAAAGGGCCCTAGATTCACACTTCGCTTTGGCCCTCAAAACAGTTGAGCCGGCCTTGCATTTAGATAAGGGTTCTTAGAAAGTCATGGCACAAACGCTATAGCACATTGTTAAGTCTTAAAGGGTAAGTTTCAGGTGCCTTTAGAAACGGATTTGGAGGGGTGATTAAGTGTCGATCAACCGATGGGCACTTTAAGATCTTTGCAGTTAATTAGACGTTAATTAGCATTAATTTATGATCTTTAAAGGCTAGTTTTGTTATAAACTTTGAGAGATGACAACCTAAGTGAAGCAGTAAGTGAGAGTCCCACATTGGCTCTGTGAAGATAACAAAGATGAGGGGCCTCCCTATATAATGTGAGGTTCAAGAAAGGGAAAAGCATACCTTTCTCGGCCTTTTGGCCATGATCAAGTGTAGTATCTATTCTTTATAGTTTAATATCTGATATGTGGGCCATCGGCCCACTCGGTATTAATCTAATTTTTTAAGGGGAAAGGTCCATCACAAATCATAATAGCTTGCTATTGGGGTCTTTGAGCATCGCCTTCGGTTGCACTACTGGCTTGGCCTAGCGCACCCCTCCAAACATAAGCTAAAAATGGTTACAAACCAGTTGTCACCCTTGCTTTTTTGCGACATTGTTATTTTGTAGTTGTCAGAATACTTTTTTTTTTCTGTGTCATTGATAAATTTTCTAATTTTATCGTGGATTATTATTAAAATGCTCAAATTATTAAAAAGGTTTGGTGTTGAGTGGACTGCTATCTTCCTTGTTCTTGACTATGCTAATGTCTGTGTAGCTTTTTTCTCATTGCATTGGTTGCTCGCCAAGTTGGAATGATGCTAAGGCATCTTTTATGTGACCGAATGTGATCTATCTGATCAACCTAGAAACAATCTTCTTTTGAGGTTCATACTGATGCCAGAGACTTAAAAGGCATGCTAATTTGTTTGAAGGTGTGGAACCTATCTTCTTTATTTTCTTTGATCACATGCTAATTTTTTTGATGCATTTGCAGGTGTTTATTGTTGTATATCATGCACATGATCATGTTGAAGCATGAAGTATTGAGTTTTTGAACATTTATATGGGTGATCAAAAATTCTCGAGTTGCTTATACCAAGTATACTATATTTCTGCAGTTTTAGGAATCTTTGATATCTTGTCATTGAGATCCACTATAGCTAGTGTTAGGCCATTATGATCCACTATAACTCCATCGTTTTCAATTATTTGTCATTGAAAAATTCAACTCCCAAGTTTAGTATGTACGTGTAGTGATTGGACCAGGTAATCTTTGCTGTTTGTTTCATGCTTGTTTTAGAGTTCCACTAAATGGAAAACGTGCATGGTGCTTAGAACATTTCTTTCACTATGGTTTTGATCCTGATGTTTTAGTGCTGAAACACTTTATTTTGTTAGAATTCCGTTTCTGGAGTGGGGAATTTCATGTCAACTATCTTCATTGTACGGATCGTATAAACAATTTGACTGGTTTTTATGCGTTTGATGTAGTCATTGATTATTTACATGCATGTTTAAATGGCAAGTTATGCTGCTTATATATAACAGGACTTTATTAACAACTTTTAGATTACCTTATATGCTTTTTATCTTGTAGAGTCTTTCTGCGCTTCTGCATATCAACATGATATTTGAACTAGTGTTTTTCTGAGAGTTTTCAGGAGCATGCTAACTATTTTAGTGGTTGCCCTGCTGTTTTTAGTCTTCTTTTTAATTGCTTTAGATGGCAGGCTATTAATCAAATCTTGAGGTGTGACAGCATGCTTCATGCATCTCAATGTATTTAATTTGGTGTCATACTCTTGAGTTCTTGACGTGTCTTCTGGGAATCAATTTTGCAGCAGAACTCATCTGGCCAGGTACTTTTTTAATTTGTCTCTTCCTTATTCTCTCCAATTCCATGGAAAGCTTCTGTAACATGATGTTTAGTATGCTTTTGACTATAATAGCTAATGGCCATGTAGTTTTTATTTTTATTTTTATTTATTTTTTTTTTTTTTTGGTATTGTTGCTCGCCAAAACAATTATGCAAGGCCCCTGATGGCTCCTGTAATTGCGATTGATATTCATAATGAATGGCCAGATTTTATTAAAGTCTTCTTTCTGTTCAGAATATATACACAACACCTCAAACTGATTTTTTCATAATGGACTGCATAAGTGAATTAATATGCATGCAATTAGGGAGTAACATTTAGCTGATCCTGTGACCAGACGTGTATGCTGGGGATGACAGCTGACACATTTATTCCTAATGATACAAAGATTATTGATCACGGTATGTGGGCTGTTATCTTGTTATTGTTTATTTTCATAGAGGGATGTTTTCACATCTTATTAATTCTTTTACTACTTTTTCATATTCCAATTCTGAGGGACTGTTCTTATCATTACATGACCTGATTATACATGCAAAGCGTATATATAAAGCAGGTTATTTCTATCTAGAATATGCTTCTACTTGTATTCGTTTCACATAAACCTGCACATAGAGTCCAATGAAGCCTGTATCAGAATTTGCTATCAAGATTGAACTTTTTTAAATCACCTATCACATTATCGTTTCAAATTGCAGGTAGGTTGATAGTTTTTCTATTTTGTAGGAAACAATCTCTTGCACAAAGTCTTGGGTAAAGCTACGTACATCATATAGCGAAGCGATCTGACCCCTCCGCGGACCCTGCGTAAAGCGGGAGCTAAGTCAAGCACCGGGTACGCTCGTTTTCTTTTTATATTTGATCATAACATCCTTAAACGTGATTATTTGTTTCATCTGAAGAACTTTTAATTTCTTTACGTGATACGCTAAAATCCGTCACGGTATTACCTGTACATATGAAGGTGCCGAACCTATCTTTATACTCTTTGATCACATGCTAATTTCTTTAATGTATTTATAGGTATATATTGTTGTATAACCTGCAAGTACTCATACTGACCATAATTACTTCCTAGAATCCTCATTTACGAAGTATTGATTTTTTGTATATTTACATGGGTGATCAAAATTCTCGAATTGCTTATAGCTAGTGTTGGATTAATCTTGATGGGAAAGGGTCGTCAGGTCATGGATACGGGTTATTAAAAGTATTGTTTTAGTCACATGTTTTATTATTGAATGAGTCATAGGTTAGTTGGATTTTGTTTAGTCAAAGTGTGTGGTTAGTTGTTTTCCATATCTTTAGGAGCAAGATTTATTTTTCTTATTTTAATGTAATGTTGATCATGAATGAATAACAAGAAAGTTCAAGTAGTAAACTGTGTGTTTCGTGTGTGTTTAATTGGGGCTGAACCAACATTTGGAATCAGAGCTGCGTTTGGTGAAGCCGGTTTGAGAGTCGACCGTCAAAGGGGTGCAACCTTCGCTGTAGAAAAAAAAAAGGGTAGCAGCATGAAGAACGGGGCTGAAGACGAAGCCTGAGCGGTTCACCGTAGTGATTAGATCAAAAGAAGGTCGTCTTGAAAGTAAGAAGGAAAGAAAGGAGAGACGCCACAAGAAAGAGAGAAAAAATAAAAAAAGAAAGAGCCTGTCGTCGCTTAGCAAGCGAGTAAGAGAAAGAAAGAGGCCGATGTGGTAAGAAAGAAAAAATGAGCAAGCAATCTTCAAAGAAGAAAGATTGGAATGAGAAAGAAGAAAGATTATGTCGCTTAGGAAGAAAAGAACGAAATTGAAGGCCGAGTCACCGGAAATTTAGTACCGGTGTAAGAATGAAAGGGCGACGAGAAGAGACCGAAGCCGTAATAGACCGAATGGCTTTAAAGAAAGACCGAAGAACTCGTCGTTGACGAGAATAGAGAAAGGCCGTGACCGGAAAGTGAGTTCCGACGTGAGACCGAAGAGTCGGAGAAAACCGTACCAGTAGGACCGAGAGAAGATTGAAGAGGAGCTGTCTGATTTCTGTGTGAAATCGAGGAGAAACCAAGAGAAGCGTTCTGGTGAACAAGTGAAAGGACCGTGAGTTGTGTGGTACAATTTTAGAAGAACAAAGCTGGAGAACAAACTGTGAGATAGCAGGTTAAAACAAAGCAAAGAAAATATTTACTTTGGTCAAGTTGGAAAAGGTGTAAGCTAGCAAAAAGGATGGATTAATCCTCGGGTTCCGTCAAAAAAAAAAATACAAAAGCAGGTGAAAAATTCAAGGCTTAGTTCTTAAAGGAAAACGTAAGAGCCGAATCAAATCCGTGTGAACCGATCAAGCAAGAGACATGACGTGTTAGGTGATCATAGAGAAGACAGGTGTGGTTCAATTAAAGAGTAAGAAGCAAGACTGAGATCAAGATTAAGAGGGTGAATGTTGGATTAATCTTGATGGGAACGAGTCGTCAGGTCATGGATACGGGTTATAATTAAAAGTATTGTTTTAGTCACATGTTTTATTATTGAATGAGTCATAGGTTAGTTGGATTTTGTTTAGTCAAAGTAGTGGGGTTAGTGGTTTTCCATATCTTTAGGAGCAAGATTTATTTTTCTTATTTTAACGTAATGTTGATCACGAATGAATAACAAGAAAGTTCAAGTAGTAAACTGTGTGTTTCGTGTGTGTTTATATTGGGCGTGAACCAACAGCTAGCAGGTATACTATATTACTGTAGTGAAAAAATTCAACTCTCAACCTTATCATGTACTTGTGGTGATTGGACCAGGTATTCAGCTAATCTTTGCTCTTTGTTTCATGCTTGTTTTAAAGTTCCACTAACCGATAAAAGTATATGGTGCTTAAAGTATTTTCTTCACTAATGTTTTGATCCTGATGTTTTAGGGCTTAACCATGTTATTTTGTTAAAATCTGCTTCTGGAGTCAGGAATTCATGTTAACTATCTTTATTGTACGGATCATATAAACAATTGATTGGTTTTTATGCGTTTGACGCAGCTGTTTATTATTTACATGTATATTAAATGGCAAGTTATGCTGCATACATAATATGACTTTGTTAACAGCTTTTACATAACTGTATATGCTTTTTATCTTGTAGAGCCTCTATGCGCTTCTGCATATCAACAAGATATTTGAACTAGATTTTTCTGAAAGTCTTCAGGAGCATGCTAACTATGTTAGTGGTAAGGCTGCCATTTGTATACTTCTGTTTCCATATAATTGCTTTAGCTGGCAGGCTATTTATTAATTCTTTAGTTGTGAAGGTATGCTTCATGCATCTCAGTGGATTTAGCTTATGTATATGAGCGGGTTAGTTGCCTTTTTCTTTCAATGTCGTAATCCGTCATATCATAATATGCTTTAAGTTAGATTCAATTGCAGTGAAGAAGAAACATATTGTTATTTAGTCCTCTAAGTACTAGCTTTGTGTTGCAACCCCTTTTCTATCCACCCAATCCTTTCCAAGAAATGGAGAGAGCTAGCACAAGGGACTTGGTGTCATATTCTTGAGTTCTTGATGCATCTTCTCTAGGGAATCAATTTTGCAACAGAACTCAGACCTTCAGATACATTCTTGATTTGCCTCTTCTTTATCCTCTTCATTTCCATAGAAAGCTTCTGTAACATGATATTTAGTATGTTCTTGACTATATTTGCTAATGGCCATGTAGCTTTTTTGTCATTGGCATTGGTTGCTCGCCAAAACTATTATGCAAGGCCCATGATGGCTGCTGAAGTTGTGCTTGATATTCATAACAGAAGGGCAGATTTAATTAAAGCTTCTTCTGTCCAGAATAATACACACACAACTCCACAAGATGTTTTTTTCATAATATGTGGACTGCTTAAGTGAATTCATATGCATGTAATTAGGGAGTAACATTTTGCTAAACCTTTGATCATATGTGTTTTGCAGACTGCTGGCACATCTATTCCTAATGATACAAAGATTATTGATCAGGGTACGTGGACTGTTATTTTGTTTATTGTTTTGTGGTTTATTTGCATATAGAGATTTTTTCTTACATCCTATAGATTCTTTTACTACCTTTTCATATTCCATTTCTCAGGGTATGTTCGTATCACTACATGACCTAGTTATACATGCAAAGTGCTTATATAAAGCAGGTTATTTCTAAAAGTGTTTATGGTTTAGAATTCTTGATGATCTCATTCACAAATCAAGGCCCTTTAAATAGGGAGAATACAATAACTAACTTGCCACTAATCTAGGAAACCAAATCATAAAATAATTACAAGAGATCATGCATATCTAGTCACAATAATAATTCAAATCTAAACCAATATCATCTATAATAATATATATTGGCTAAGAATCCCCCTTCGTTTGAGCGGGCGGTGGACCGACGCTCAAGCTGGAACGAAAGGACTCGAATAACTGTCGAGCAAGTCCCTTAGTAAAAATATCCGCATACTATAGAGCTGAAGGAACATGAAGAACCCAGATCTGGCCAACGCGAACTTTCTCACGAACAAAGTGAATATCTATCTCAATGTGCTTGGTGCGTTGGTGCTGTACCGGGTTATCGGACATATAAACTGCCGATACGTTGTCACAAAAGATCACCGAGGCTTGTCGAAGCGGAACATGCAATTCAAGTAGTAAGTTGCGAATCCATGTGGCCTCAGCCACGGCATTGGCAACACCTTGATATTCTTCCTCGGCGCTAGACCGAGAAATAGTAGGTTGGCGCTTTGAAGACCATGAAATCAAGTTATCACCAAGAAAGACACAATAACCACTAGTGGAACGCCGAGAGTCGGGGCAACCTCCACAGTCCGCATCCGCATATGCCACCAACGAGTGTGTATTGGATTTACCAAGACGAATGTCGTAATCAACCGTGCCCCGTAAGTATCTCAAGATACGTTTGAGAAAAGCAAAGTGCGGGTCCCGTGGGGAATGCATAAACAAACAAACCTGTTGTACTGCATAGGCAATGTCCGATTGTGTTAAGGTAAGGTATTGTAATGCGCCGGCGAGGCTACGGTTATAATGTAGGATCATGGTAAAGAGGGCCATCCGAGGGGCTCAGCTTATCAGCTAAGTCGACATGAGTTACACAGGGTTTGCATGAAGACATAGACGCTTGGGCGATGATGTCTTTAGTATACTGCGATTGGTCGAGGAACAAGCCGGTAGATGTCTTAGTCACCTTCATCCCTAAAAAATGATGTAAATGACCTAAGTCGGTCATTGCAAATTCGCGTGAGAGCATGCGAATAATGTCTTGTAACAACGCATCTGAAGAAGCAGTGAGTACAATATCATCAACATAAAGAAGTAAATAGGCAGTTTGATCACCGCGAGTGTAAATAAATAGTGAGTTGTAGCACACACTGCTGCGAAACCCGTGAGACATGATGTGAGTAGCAAACATAGTGTTCCATGCACGAGGTGCTTGCTTCAGGCCATACAAAGACTTTTTCAGCCTGCAAACATAGTTGGGAAATCTTCGATCTACAAACCCGGGGGGTTGATACATGTACACAGTTTCATGTAAGTGGCCGTGAAGAAAGGCGTTCTTAATATCCAACTGGTGAATTGGCCAAGAACGAGAGACTGCAATGGATAAAACAGTTCGGATTGTAGCTGGCTTGACCACCGGGCTAAATGTGTCCTCACAATCAATGCCTACTGTTTGAGATTTCCCGTTGACTTCCAACCGTACCTTGTAGCGTTCTAGGGACCCATCTGATTTGAATTGTGTCGAAATAACCACATACACCGAATGACCGGTCGGTCATGAAGGCGAGGCACGAGTTCCCATGTATCGTTTACTTGTAAAGCACTAAACTCGGCCTGCATGGCATGTAACCAATGAGGGTCGGCAAAGACTTTGGCATAGGATTTGGGGATGGGGAAAGAAGGGTGGTATGTGTTTTGGAACGGGTGGTCATGGGATGGGTGTTGGTGGACTTTTTAGGTCGTGAGGTAGGTGGTGGTGGGGAAGCCGTGGGTGGTGGTTGTGGTTGAGAAGCTGGTGCTAGGGCAGGAGTGGGTGCGGATTGAGTGTTTTGGTTTGTGGTAGCATGTTTCGGGCGTCAAGAGTAGGTAATGGGGACGGGGGTTTGGGTTGAGGTTGTGGTGTGGTCTTGGCAAATGGGTGGGAAGGTTGGAGAAAGTGAAACTCGGTGGAATGGTGTCATCCAGGAAGGAGTAGGAGGCGGGTGGGGTGGTGCTGTTGTACGGGGAATGAGTGTTCATCAAAGGTAACGTGTCGGGAGATGATGACTCTTCGTGTGTTGGGGTCAAAACACTGTTAGGCCCGAAAATCAGGGGGATATCCTAAGAAGATGCAGCGAATGGATCTTGGGTGTAGCTTATGGGGTTGGGTGGCCGAGGAGTTTGGGTAACAAGCGCACCCGAATTGCCGCAAGTGGTCATAGGTGGGGTGGCGAAGGTATAATGCAAATGTTGGGGTGAAGAAGTTGAGGCGTTTAGTAGGAAGAATGTTGTGGAGGTAGGCGACTGTGTGGAGTGCTTCCACCCAAAAGAGCAGTGGCAATCGGGTATGTATAAGGAGGGAGCGGACAATGTCGTTTACACGACGAATCATACGCTTGGCGCGACCATTTTGGGAGGAAGATTGTGGGCAAGAGAAACGAAACAGTAGGCCATGTTGGGATGCAAAGTTTTTAAAGGCATGGTTGTCGAATTCTCCCCCTAAGTCACATTGAAAAGTTTTGATGTGGCGATTAAATTGGGTGGCTAGGAGTCGGTAAAATTTGGTAAATGTAGTGAATGTTTCGGATTTGTATTTAAGGGGGTAGACCCAAAGAAAGTTTGAGAAATTATCAATTAAAATCATGCAATATTTATATCCGGTTTGGCTTGTTATGGGGGATGTCCACAAGTCGCAATGTATGATATCGAATGGTGAAAACGTAAATGAATTTGATTTGTAGAAAGGTAAACGTTTGCTACTAGATAAATGACATGAATTGCAAAAAGAAGAACGTTTATTTGAAGTACAAGGAAAACCAAAATGTCTAGTTAAAACATCATAAACTTGTGTGCTAGGATGTTTGAGGCGATCATGCCATGGGAAAGTTGAAGATGTAACGGAGCAAGCTTGTGGCGGGAGGATGGCTGTGAGACTGGATAAAGATCACCCGTACTATTGTGGCGGGAAAGTAGCCGTCCAGTTTTGTGGTCCTTAAAGGAAAAACCAAACGGGTCAATAAGACATTATTATCACGTGTAAAACGACGTATGGACAACAAGTTTTTAATAATGTGTGGGCTATAAAGGATATTGGGTAGGATATAGGTTCAGTTGTGAATAGGAAGGTAGTGTGTGCCCGAACCCTCAATTGGTATACAATGGTCGTTGCCGACTAATAGTTTAGTATTTACAGTAAACGAGTTATGGTGTTTGATCATACCTTTGTTGTCGGTGAGGTGGCGTTCGGCCCCCGTATCCATAATGAGGTTCGGGTCTGTGTAGTTTAGCTGCATGGTGCTGAAAGCTTGGCTGAGATCCAACGGGCTTAAAGCATCGTACCCGGGTGCTGATCCAAAAGAAGGTGGGACTGGGTTAGCAGTGTATTGGGCCGCAGGGGTGTTTGGTGGTTGATTAGGCTGCCAAGTTGTTTGGGTCGGATAAGGGCAAGGTGGGGTATTCCACCAAGCCCATTGTGGGTAAGATTGTTGGTTTTGGAAGGCACATGAGGATCCTGGATTGCCCCCCCAAAAACCACGACCTCGGCCGCCCCTTCCTCGGAAGGATTGGTTGTTGCGACCGCGGCCTCGTCCCCGATAGGTGGACTGAGGCCGGTTGTGTGATGGTGCGTGGCTGGAGATGGGGTTGGATGTTGGTGGTGAGGCATGTGATGAAGGTTTGTTGTTGTCGGGCCTCTTGCCGGAGAACTTCATCGGTTAACATTGCGCGAGCCAAATCCTAGTCGGCCTTTGAGAGTTGATTTGGGAGGCAGTGCCGTTGAACTCGGCGGAGAGACCACGAACAAGTTGTAGAACGAGGTGTGATTCCAGGACAGGTTGATCGACTGAGCTACAAGCCGTGACAGTAAGATTCACGAACTTGGTTTCAAGAGCTGCAACTTTGACTTGCTTATTGTTGGGAAAGATCTTTTCGAGTTTTGACCAAGTCGATCGACCAGAAGCCTCTATGTCAAGGATGCGGGTTAGTAGATCGTCGAGACGGTACTGTATATCCACTGTGAGACCAGGCGTCCACCTCCTTTTAGGCCAGGTATGTGGGATCCGTAGGATCCGGGAGTGGGGTGTCATCGATGTGATCAACCACTCGATATGCGATCGAGTGAAACTTGAAAAGGTTCTCCCAAGAGGGTACGTGACTGAGGTGCCATCAAGGGTGCAAATTTTAGATTTTATGTTGGTGACAGAGTAGGTGGGGTGAAGGGTGGTGGGTGGTTTGGGGTCGTCGGTGGTTCGTTGGGTTTGGTCATGGTGTGGCCGAGGCCGATCGGGAAAAGAAGATAGGGTAGAAATCAGAACCGAAGCTCTGATACTATAAAAGTGTTTATGGTTTAGAATTCTTGATGATCTCATTCACAAATCAAGGCCCTTTAATTAAATAGGGAGAATACATTAACTAACTTGCCACTAATCTAGGAAACCAAATCATAAAATAATTACAAGAGATCATGCATATCTAGTCACAATAATAATTCAAATCTAAACCAATATTATCTATAATAATATATATCGGCTAAGAGTTTCTATCTAGAATATGTTTCTACTTGTATATGTTTCACATGAACCTGCACAGAGTCCAATGAAGCCTGTTGAATATGGTCACGAAAATCAGAATTTGCTAACCAGATTGAACTCTTTTAATTCAGCCCATCATGTTTTCGTTTGAAATGCAGGCAGCATTAATTGTTTTTCTTGTAACTTTTATTTATTCCATAAACTTACCTATTAATAGCCTGACATCACATAGGTAGCACTGAGTTTTTAATTCCCATATTGGAAGTTTTGTGCAGGGAAGTGGGTTTACCTAGCAAGTTTGCTGTTGTGTGCACTTGTTTTCTTTATAAATATTTTGTTATAATGATCACCAAATGAATTTACTAGTATACAGTTGTTAAATTTTAAACATTGTGGCTTTCCTTGTCCTGCCTTAGCCTTCGCCTTTGTTTTGTTATCCATTTAATTTATTCCCTACAAAAACTGTTTAATATACTAAGAAATCAAACATCATCATTGTGATGTACAGAAGTTTTAGCATGTAAATTATTTCAAAGTTGATATTGTAACATTATAAAAACAATAATCAAATTGGAACATGTGCTTATTATGTGACCGGACATGCTTGTTATGGATCATGGGACATGGATTCAGCTTTATTTATTGTTTCTTGCTTTATGTGCCTGATGAGGTTGCTAATTCTTTTCCTAGTTCTCAGAATAAAATACAGAAAATATTCATCTCATTCAAGTACCTTATTATTCTGGCAAAAGCATATATGTAATGCAGGTTGTACCAAAATTAGTATGTTTCTGTTTGCAACTTTTTTATACCATAAACTTACCCATTAATAGCCTGACATCATCATTTACAACATAGGTAGCAATGAGTTTTTATTTCCCATATTGGAGGTTCTGTACCAGGAAGTGGGTTTAACTAGTAAGTTTAATGTTCAGTACACTTTTTTTTAATATTCCTTTATAATGATCATCAAATGCACTTACTAATATACAGTGGATCACCATGATGACAGATGGTAGAACTTTCTGTGCTATGGGTAGCAAGTTTATGGCTGCTGAACAATCCACTTTCATGCTAAGGTATATTTTTAGTAAACTTGACTGAGATCTTAAGAGCCAACACTGCATGGGTTTAATTGGGCTGTAGTTCTTTACTGGGCTACCTTTTTCTAGTTATGCTTATCAGTTTCAGCCCATATTTCATGCTTTATCTGTTAGATCTGTTGGGTTAATCGGGTTTGGTTCATGGGTCACAAGTTAGCGGGTCAAATGGGTCATGGATCAAATGGGTCACGTATATGGAATTGATACATGTTGACCAAGTAAAATGGAAGTGGACGATGGGTTTGTTGCATTAAAATAGGAGAACGTGGACCTTTTCCTGTGGAGTTTTTTTTTGTGTGTTTATTTTCTTATAAATAGGATTAGCATTATACATGTTTAGTATTCAATTCTCTGTAATTCTTTTGGAGTGAATACACCGAAAATTATCCACATAGTGTGTGTTGTGTGTGTGTGTTTCAAGGGCCTGAACCGACATTTGGTATTAGAGCCAGGTTCAAGAGGTTTGAGAGTCGACCGTCGAAAGGTGTAGCCCGTCGCTGCAGGGTAAACGCAGCGTTTCGGGACAGCAAGTGGCTGTTTTGGGAGTGTTTTACAGCAGAAAATGGAGCGTGAAGGTGTTTCGGTGCAACCTTTGTCGTGGTGGAAGTACCGTTTGAGATGACGGGGGTGACCGGTGATAAACATTGTTGTTTTCATGGCTGTTAGTGGTGATCAAAGGAAGAAGATTCGAGGTTGTTTGGTTGTTAGTTGTGGGTTTGTGCAACTTGTATACAACCGTTGATCACAACAGATTATGTAGATGCCTTGATCGGCTTGTTTCGTGATAAGAGTCTTACAGACGGAAGTGCGTGAAAAACAGGCGTTATGAATCCGTCAAAGAAGGTGTCTTTGGGTTTGGTTCGTTTGGCGGGTGAAAGAAAACGGTAAAGGCGGTGGCTTTGTTTTCTTAGTCGGTGGAGAAGCTCTTTAAACAATGGTGATCGGGGAAAAGGTATAAGGTGAAAAGAAAAAGAAAGACATTGGAGAACGTATATGGTGTGAGCATTATGGCGTTGGAGTTCAAATCGGGTGACCGGGGAAGAGGTCGTTGATCCGTGAAGAGTCAAGATGTGAATGAGCTGTTCCAATGGGATGCCATGTGAGATGTTACAAGAGTGGTGAATTTGATTCGGTTGAACTATGAAGATTTTGGACGTGATCAAGGTGGAGGTCGTGTGTCTGGGAAAAGTCGATAAAGTTCAAGATAAAGACTGTTTTGATGGTGATTCGGCTGTTGTAAATGATAAGGGGTGAATGTTGGGTTAATTGGGTTTGGTTCACGGGTCACAAGTTAGCGGGTCAAATGGGTCATGGATCAAACGGGTCACGTATATGGAATTGATACATGTTGACTGAGTAAAATGGAAGTGGACGATGGGTTTGTTTCATTAAAATAGGAGAACGTGGACCTTTTCCTATGGAGTTTTTTTTTGTGTTTATTTTCTTATAAATAGGATTAGCATTTTAATTGTTTAGTATTCAATTCTCTGTAATTCTTTTGGAGTGAATACACCGAAAGTTATCCACATAGTGTGTGTTGTGTGTGTGTGTTTCAAGGGCCTGAACCAACACTTTGGATCTTGATAAGTAGCATTTGAGCTCATTCAAAGATATCATGGTAACAAATTTGTTTCTCAAAAGTTTTTTGAACTGCTACAAATTTAAGGCAGATAAGCATCTCAACTTCTTCTGAAGTTGATTATACAAGCCTACAAGGCCGCAACATAATCTCAAAAATTAAATGCAGTTGGATGACCCGATGGATATGTTCTTGTGATATGTGCATGTCTTTTCATCCATTTTATCTCTTTATTCATGCTCCCCTCATTTGACAAACCGTTCCTTCATAATTAAATGCAGTTGGATGAACCGTGAGATCGGGAGGATGGCCGGCGATGATGCCATTACTGCTTGAGAATTTTGCTTGTGGGCGAAGGATTTCTACTTGACATTACGCGTCAGTGGATCTTCAATCTTGATTTATGCAACCAGATCGTGCAAGGTGGTACGTGATGCATTAGAAACTGTACAGCACGAAAACAGTAGGAAGTTGCCTCAAACTATTAGGGGGTGGGGGCGCCGGATAAAAGGCACGTCACACGCCGGGTGTTTTTCAGGTTCTTAGGTGTAGAAATTTAACACGAATACCAAACCAAATAAATAATATTTAATCGATTTTCGAATTTCGGTTTTCGGGTTTTTCGGGTCGGTTTAATCGGTAATCGGATTTACACTAATCATTAAACATTAAATCATTTTTCATCTCAAATATTTATCTAAGAAGTATGTATTTGATCAAAATGCATGTATACGATTTCATATGTGTTATCAAATATAACTTTGTTTATTATCTTGATCGAAATATTTATACATATTTACGTTCATTTTATTATGTATATTTAGATGTTTATGGACGTTATATTTTGATTATTCTCAAAGTTTAAAGTATAAAATTAAACCACAAGAATGACATATAAAATTTAGAAAACCTTATTTTCAAATCTTGTAAATTGTAGTTTAACACACACTATATATAAATACACATACGCATGTATATAAATCTTGAAATTTTTAAAAACTAACATTCGGGTTAATCGGGTTGGCCCGATTCTCAAAAAGTCAACCCAAATACCGAACCATTTATAATAATTGGTTCGGTTTAATGTGATAATCGAGTTGGGTTGCTGGGGTTGGTCTTTAATCAGGTTCGGTTGATGTTGTTCGTGTTTGATATTCGGGTTCGGGTAAAAAAACACCCCTAGTGCCCACCACTCTTACTAGCCACAGTTTGATCGTTTCGAACGGTCATTATTTTTATTGTTATACCCGGCCCGCCCTGCCCCTCCTCGCCCCTTAATGGTTATGTGCCAAAAAAAAAAAATTTATACTATAAGTATTAATTCATAACTCATAATTTTTACTCATCGATTAAAGAAAATCACAGGTTTGAACACACACACACACATATCTTAACTATTATATAATACATATAGAGTGGGTAGGATTGTAATTTTCATCTTTTCAGAAGACGCGCCTTCTTGCCTTCCTCCAACCCCTTTCCATCCTCCGATGCCTCCCTCACCGGACGTCCGTATCACCTCCCACAACCAATGTCCAGCCGTTATCAGGCCCTTTTCGCACCCCCAATTCAATGCCCCTGCCTGTTTCGTATGTTTTTGTAAGAAGCGCCGTTTGGAGTGCTCGTTTGCCATCTTCCGTCGTCTCCTTTCTTGATTCCGGCGACACTTATTGGTGATCGACTCACTCCCTTTAATCACTAATTGAAAGCAATGAAATCTAAAGGTCTCCAGCGTCCTTTACATCTTCCATTCAATGAAATTTGAGGTTTGTGATGACTAAACACTGAAATCGACGGGTAATCTGATTGAAATGAACCGATTGAATGAATGTGGTGAAACCGGCATTCAATTGCTGGTGTATTGTCGCATTGAAGAAGCAAATTCAATCGTCATGCCTGTTTCCAGTTCCCTCTTATAAATCTATTAAGGGTTCACGCACTTCTAACAAATGAAGAGGTACATAGGTCATCATCTTCCTTGATTCGGTTCTTTTCCAACCATATGTTGGCAGCTTTGATGTTATTGTTCTTAGATAGTTCATATTCATATGTTGTGTGTGAGGGTTTCTTACCTGGGATCTCTCTTTCTCTATTTAAAGAGCCCACACACTTCCTTTCTAAAAACCCAATATTTCTTCTAAAAAGAGAGACAAACACACACGCTCAGTAGATCAACAGTCTTTTTCCTCTTGTTCTTGAAGCTATGATCTAAACTTCTTCAATGGTGGATTTTGTATCTTTCTTTATGCATCCAACAATGACTTTCGTTGGTTAGTACTAATTCATAGTTATTTTGTACTAATGGCTTCTTGATTATTTATCATTACCACATGTCAGTTTTGGTTCAAGATTCTTAAGCTCTTGTGGAAGAACTTAGAGTTTTTGAAGAGAAGGACATATTTCATGAATTCAAATGTAAGGTGAGTTTTTGCATATAATCTTTCAGCTTCAAAATTCTTGGTGGATTTATTTGGGGTTCAAATTTTTTTTTTCTTTTTTTGGGATTTTTTTCATATAAGTTTATTTTAGTTTCTTGATGTAGGGTTTTGATTATTAAGATTAAGCATTTGATCAAAATAATGATTAATACTTTGGATCTATTATTAATCTTCTTTTTTGTAATTTGTATCTTAACTTGCTTTTAAGTTGTAACTTTGGGAAGAACTGAGCTTGGGTTTTGTTTTATTGCCTACAATAGAGAATTATAACACATGTATTTGATCAAGATAATTTCTATATTTCTATCATTTAGCATTATTAAGACTCACCCAAGATTGGCATCATGTATATACAAAGTATGCATATAATGTTTAGTTCATATGATAAATTGGAATTAATGTGCTGAAGATTGGCATCATGTATTATACAAAGTGTATAATGTTTAGTTCACATGATAAATTCTGACTTAATGTACCCAAGATTGGCATCATGTATTATACAAAGTAAGCGTATATTGTTTAGTTCACATGATAAATCCAGAATTAATGGAAATATTATCAAGGGCGTAATTCAATAGACACTTTATGTGTATATGATGGTTAACATATAGTATATTTTAAATGCAGATACACTAATTTAGTGGCCTTAAACAACAATTAAAAAGAATATTGAATTTTGAACTTTTCTCTTATAATCATTTAGGTTCTATACAAATATTTAATAAATGATACTCTTACTGTGAAATCTTTTGGATAAGAATGAATTGAACCCATGTGGAATGGATAGAACATGTATCTAAGCTGTATGCATTTGGTTCAATAATTACGCCGAAATATGGTTACGGGACTAACCCTTTTTCTTAAATTTTGCTACTGAAATGTGTGTTTTGAAGTAAATAACAGAAATGCATTAGAGCTATATTTGATTTTTTCCATGGAAAAACTATGAATCATTTTACAAATTATAGTAGTTTCTGTGGAGGATCATAATCCTGCTTAACATTACTAACATTTTCTTTCTAGAAGTTAAACAAAAAGGTTCAACACGTACATAAACAACCAACTGCTATATATACACAAAAGCTAATGCAAAAAACAAAACAAAAGGAACAATGGATTTTGAAAACGGGCCATTTGTTAAATATGCAGTCTAATATTCCATAGCTTCAACTCAAAAGACACTGCACATTGGACAATAATAAAAGGAACAAACTGCACAAATTATCATCTTGAGGTAAGACTTTACTAACATAGTTACTATCTATGTTTATGCATTTACATATATATTATATTTGTCTGTGGGATGCCGTATGTGTTAAGCTTTATTATAGATGTCATATTATAAAAAAAGATAGATGTTTGGATTGAAGTATGTGTGTTTGACACCAGAAGTAAAGTTTTATATTTTTACTTTGTAAAATTCAATTTGAAGTTTGAATAAGTTAGACCTAGATGGTTTGATGTACCGGTAATATTCATTGTTTATATAGGTTGCACAAGATGGTGGTGAGGAATGGAATTCTAGGAATATTTCTCGATTTCCTATTTTTTAATGTGTATATGATTTGTTATGAACTTTCAATAACATGAATAAATTGGAGTGCGCGCTAGATTTTCCGGAAAATTATTCAATCGATGTTGACATTTATGAAGGTATGTCTTTTGTTATTTTTAAGCTGGTAGTTCTTGATGCATGATTTGAGTAGAAATTAACACACATGGAGATTATCTAACTTTTTCATTTGGTTATGGTCATGTCATCGTATGCTAGGACAAGGTTTCTTGCATATACCATGGAAGCTCTGATGTAACTTTTTTGAACTTGACCCAAGCAAACATGCTTTATGTTTCCTCAAGTTTTTTGTAGATTGCAAAAACGGTTGGAAACTTCTTTTTCCTGTAGCATTATTGCAGTATTGTATTGGTTACAAAATAATACTTTGATCTTTTTTTTCTTAATTTTTTTCATAGGACTAGTGAGACCATGGAATGTTACAAAATAATACTGTGTTCAAAAAGTATTGACACACACTAGCATATGATAAAATGTAATGGGGATGCATTTATAGGAGTTGTGTCATGTATGGTGTGCATTTTTAACCAATTATTTTATCATTATGATAACATGATAAGTACACACAACATAATGTCAAATACTTACCTGATTAAATTATAAGCTACTATTGTTAAAAATAAACATATCTATGCTTAAATATATCTGTAAATTTATCTTATATGCAACCTTATGAAGGATAAGGTTTTCGTTTCCAAAAGTTTAAAATAGGAATTCAGTTGTTTCAAGCTTCAATATGATTACTATTACTATTACTGTAATACACCTTTACCTTAAGATTTTTTTTATTTATATGTCAAATTCAAATTAAAAAACAAAATATGTTGATGTGTAATCTGAAGAACGTGGAAGCAATTAGAAAAGTCAAGAGAGCGAAGGAACTTGCTATTGTTGGTGCTTCATCACCGTTTGGTTTTCTTTATATCACTGAGATGCTTTGGCGGTGTTTTAATGGACATGATTGAATTTGTTTGAAGATTTTATTTGGTGTTAGTTTGTCATTTTACAGGTGAATCGGAGCTACAAGTATTAACTTGGAGAGTTCACTTTCACATAGTGTTTGCACTTGTGTTGTTGTATCAAGATGCAAGGTAATACAACAATAAAATCATTGTTAAAGAGAGTTAATTTTTGTGGTATACATGAAACATATTGTTGATGCTTTGTCCTTGGTATCTTGTGTTCTAATTTATAGAAAAGACAAAAAATTAAACTTTATAGAGCATAATGGCTTGAGTCCTTTAAAACAAACAGATTTGTTAACGTTGGTGGATCAGAAGGACAAAAGTTGGCCGGAGTAACCGGGGAACGAATAAAAGAAGCAGAGAATATTAATTGCTCACTCTCACAACTTGGGTATGGTATCTCAGAATTATTTCATTTATTTTTAAATTTGCTTCTATATTTGTAATTAAATTCAGTTATGTGTTTCATTTGCTGGAATTTGATTAACATTTATGCCAATGTTTCTCAAATTTGAAAACAGAGACATATTCCTTATCGAGACTAAAAGTTAACTTTCTTACTACAAGAATCTCTTGTTGGTAATGAGAAGCTTGCTAAGGTTTATGTCATCTATCCATGAAATTTTCCTTTTTCTTTTATTATTGTAATTCTTGTTGCCATTTGTTATTATCATATGATGAAGATTATATGATTTGCTATGTTTGGAAGTGGATAATTTTTATATTTGTAATTCAAACTGGTCATTGTGGGTAATTAATATTACCATAGATTATTTTAGGCTCTAGACAACTTATTAGCGGGATTATATGAGCAGAATGGGCAAGAGGGTGAATGCCACACGTCAGAATGACCAAAAAATATATTGCAAAATGGGCAACACGTTTTTTCTTGGTTATCGCTACATCCACAGTGCTTGCTGTAAACTTGGTTGTGGGAAAGATTTGAGTTAACAGGAATAATGTTTATGTCATCAACTTGAAAACCCATTTGATCACATCATATAACACACGTTACAACTTGCATCTTTTGATAGCAAAACATGTGAAATTGGGAATTGTATTATGATCATAATACACATTATATTGTAGATCTCAAATATATAATTCCACTGCAACGCGCGGGCGACCTACTAGTATATATATATATATATATATATATATATATATATATATATATATATATATATATATAAACCAAATATCCACCTTTGATTTACGAGATCAATGACTCATATTTGTTTAACTTTTCGTACACATGGTCCAATAAAACTACAACATTTTGTTATTTCATTTAAAAAAATATGAGCCATTGATTTTCATAAATTAAAGGTGGAGATTTAGTTTATTAGTTAACATAATTTCTTTTAATTTTCATTTAAACCCAATCCTATATATATAGGGGCAGTTACTATACAAAGTGCTTTTTTCGTGCGAATCCTACAAAGTTTTGGGTGGAATTATCAAGCAAGAACAATAATAATCACGCAATAACAAAGTGATAATTACGCAAGACGAATTACACTCGCGTGGAATTATCACGCAGATATAGAATTATCAAGCAAAAATACCTTCTTGAGTGATAATTCCACCTTTCGTCATAATTACATCTCCGCGTGATTAATACTTACACTTACATTATAATTTTACCCGTAGCCTTCATTATTGCGTGATAACTTTTCGCAAAAAAAAAAACAATTTGTATCGTAACTTTTCACACACACACATATATATATATATATATATATATATATATTTGGGAGGGATCAAATGAGAACTCCCTTTTTTTGTAAGAATTTTAAAAACCAATGTAAGCCTCTAGTTTTTAATAGTAAAATGATAATTAACAAAAACATAAAAAAATTATAAAACAAAAAATAACATAATTATAAAAAAACAAAACAATGTTTTCCTAGCTTCCTTCTTTCATAAAAAAATAAACAAAAATTTATAAAAAGTTAAAAAAATTCTCATTTTTTTACGAAATTCATTTTACACATGTGTAATACCGGATTTACACATGCGTAAATTCGGTATTACACATGTGTATAACTAGATTTACACATATGTAAATAACGAGTGGATAATTTTTTTAAAAAGTTATATTAATACCGTGGGCGTTGGAAATATTAAAAAATACTAAAATTATTGGTGAATTTTTTTGAGAAAATAATGTTGTGAAAAAAAGTTATGAACGTTTTAAAAAAAAGGATAAAATAGCATGTGACTTGCATGTGATAATAAATATGTGGCTTATATTGGTTCCTAAATTTCTCACAAAAAACTATGGTTCTCAAAATAACCCTACTATATATATACATGTATATATACATATATAGGAGAGAGATCAAATGAAAACCACATTTATAATTGAAAACCATGAAAACTACTTTCAACCAATCAAATATTTTTTATTTACTTTATTTTTAATTTTTTCAAAGGGCAATATAGTAAAATACGCATAGTTAATTTAGGAAACTATTATTATGGATATAACTCATTTCTTATTTGACTTTTGTATGTCTATTCAAATTTGTGACCGCATTTTACTAATTAATTCACAAATCATTTTTATTACTTTTTTATATGATTCAAATATTCATTTTTTTATCATTTTATCTTAAAATACTTGATTATAATGTGGATTCAGTATGTGTAGTTTATCTTGAGAATGTTACATATACGTAACAGGTGCTGTTACGTATACCTAACAAATGTTGTTACGTATAGCTATTACATATACGTAACACCTGCTGTTACGTATACGTAACATCTGCTGTAACATATATGGTGGGTTCAGTAATGGTATATGTAACAAGTGTTGTTACGTATACGTAACAAATGTTGTTACGTACACCTAACAAGTGTTGTTACATACACCTAACAAGTGTTGTTACGTATAGGTGTTTCGTATGTGTAACATATGCTGTTGCGTATACGTACCATCTATTGTTACGTTGTAATATATACATATGTAACACTCTTTATTTTTTCAAATTTATATTCTCGTGTACGTAAGTGATAAGTTTCATATAAATAACACAATTTGTTTTAATTTTTTATAGTAAATAGGAGAGATGAGAGAGAATAGATGATTAGGAGAAAGAAAAGTGAATAATTAATTAGAAAAGATGAGAGAGAAACATGAATTTTATTTTGCATAAAATGCCCCTAGTTATTAAAATCTTACCATTTAAACTTCACTATATTTACAATAATGCCACTATTAATATAAGCCATTGATTAAATGCGCTTAATGGTTAGATATTGGCTTTCATGGTTTTCAATTATAATATGGTTTTCAATAGATCCCTCCCCTACATACATATATATATACATATATATATATATACAAAGGGTGGTTCAAATAAAAAAAAAGAATTCCCTAAAAAGGCTAAGAAACAATTTGGTAATGACACGTGGCCATATCTAAAATTTGTTAAGAAGGGTAATATTGTCTTTACACTGACCAACATATCAGCAGCGCCAAATTTGGTTTGTTCATTCTTGTTCCTATTTTTCCTGATCCTAATCGATTTTAAGCTCCTTTTATTTAGGGTTTTGATTTGATTAAATCAAAACTCAATCCAATTTCAATATAAAATCAGTATAATTGTCGATATCTGTGTGTATTTTGGTCAATATCTTCTTGAGTTTCTTCAGCGACTTCATGTTCTTCATCGACTTCATCTTTTTCATCTTCATCATCAAATTAGAACAGAAGGTACTTAATAATGCATTCGTTTTTGCTTGAATGAATTCGAAACCCAGATATATATTGTTTTTCATTCACATCACGTTTAATTTTGTCATATTTAGGTTCTGAAATATTAATATCTTATAACAGAGCTTGTTTTTCTGTAGAATCACATTGATCTAATCAATTTCATACTTCACAATATATAGTATACCTTCAGACAAGATGACCACTGTTCCAATTAATGGTAATTCAGTCATTTGATTTCCTAATTGTTTTTGTTTTCTTATTAAACTTTTAATATACGAACTTTTATACTATTTGTTTATATTAAAACAACTGAGAGTATTGTTTTCAATATTGTGCTGTTTTGTTGACTGTGCTATTTAACCTTATATGTATGTGAGCTATGTGATTTGACTATGCTATTTAATCTTCTATGTATGTGAGCTATATGATTTGATAATGTGTTTTGTTATGTTTTCTTTTTGTTATTTTCAGGCTTTTATAATATTGTGCTGTTTTCTTCACTCTGCTATTTAACCTTCTATGTTTATGAGCTATCTAAATTGATATTGTGTTTTGTTTATTTTTGCTTTTTCTTATTTTTAGGCTTTTGTTGTTCCCCTAGTACCGGTAAGAAGTACA
Organism: Flaveria robusta; assembly: GCA_025506415.1. Classification (NCBI taxonomy): domain Eukaryota; kingdom Viridiplantae; phylum Streptophyta; class Magnoliopsida; order Asterales; family Asteraceae; genus Flaveria; species Flaveria robusta. Next base: position 28,768,304 of record CM046472.1, read on the forward strand.
CTCCCAATGTTGTTAATTCATTTAAACCTAAAGTTGGTGTGGTGTTTTCCTCCCTTGATGAAGCGTTTAATTTCTATGGTGCTTATGCTAAGTTAGGAGGTTTACTATTTGTGATATGCGAATTCTGAGAGTATGAACATTGCGAGTAGTTAGATATTATTTAGGCTTTACCAAACCCGTATATTTTGTTCCTTTTTATGCTGTTGTGGCAAATGCAAAGGTTCACAAGGTAAACTGGTGCATGTGCTTGAGTAGGTTATCTTTGACTTTTAATGTCAAAGCTTTTTTTAGCAGATACTGTTTGCATCTAATCCCTTTTGTATATATTACATATATTACCTTTTGTTGCAACTTACAATAACCTTCATGAATGTAAATGCGTGATTCATAATCAAATGCCTAAAATCCCCAAGAAATGCATGGGAATGTCGGATTAACCTTGATAAACATTATCCAAAATGGATTTGACCTAAAGTTTCAAGATATGTTTGTTCAAAGATTTTACCTCCTTAATGGTGAAATCTTATAAAGCAAAAACGGTTTCACTAAAAAGCATGTAATGGAATATGCAACTGCATAATAGGTATTATGTGGAGCAAAGTATAGCCCTTAATTTGAAGGAACTATTTGGTTATTGGTGAGCCTTTATGGTGAACAAATGTATAAACCCTAAATAATGACTTGGGGTGTCTTGTATTGTATCAAATCCCTCCATATGGTGGTGATCCAACTAAAATTTGGATTCTAGTAGGACAGTTGATCATGTACTTATGATAGCTCTAGTGAAATAGGCATGAGTATTAACATCTAAGGTTTTGTTCTAAGCCAATACTAACCAAATGATGAGCCCAAGTGATCCTCTACAAATATTTTTTTAAATGGTGAATCTACATTACTTCTATTTTTAATTTTGAATTACTTCAAACTAATTTACTTTAATATAACATTTTATAAAATAAAAAGACAATTTATAAGTAATTACAGAAATCATTATTATTTAATGCGTGAGAATGATGATGAAAAATTGAGAAAATACAGAAGAGTGATACATGTGTACTAAAATTTTTATTTATTAAAAGTATGTAGATCAAGTAAATACAATAGTCAAATATGCATAAATGTAAAAACAAAATATATTAAAACAGCCTAGTTGAAACCACTATCTTGAAAATAATTGCGTAGTAAAAATTTGTTGCACATATATTATTTAAAAGTATTTTTCTTGTACCAAATCTGTGTTTTTAAAACTTAACACATAGAAAAATACTAATATATTAAATACTTATAACAATAGAAAAAAACAAACAAAAGTACTTGTTTCATGACACGAAGCAAGCATGTTTTATGCTACTTCCACCAAAAGGTAAAAGGAAGATTGATAAATGCACGATTGTTGATTCATGAATGAGAATGAGGTTGAATTTCTTTCCTTTGAAGCACATGCACGTGACTTAGATATCACAATTTCTCCCAAGTTTTCACTTTTGACATTCATGAACTCATATCAAATAGGTTTCTAGGGTTTGACAAATATATCGGTTGAAGATCTTTTTATGGTTTTAGCGTATGAGGTTTTCATTTTTTGTCATTTCAGTTAAATCTTCTCAAATAAAACAAAATAAGTTTTGACACATATTGTCTTCTTACATTCGTTTTGCCACGCGTCACTACCTAAGCTGGTCAATCATTTAATGATTACTATAAATGGTAATGATATTTTTATATATTTTTCAAATTATAAAACATATTTTTTGATAAATTAAAAACATGTTTCTTTTTATTAAAAACAATTTTTTTTAGAAAAATAAATTTTATTAAGTTCTTAATACAAAGAACTTAAAATAATTGACATTGTTTAAAAAACTATATTTTCTAAACAAATTGGAGTGTTTATAAAAAAAGATTTGTTAATTTTCTAATTTCATTCAACTCATGTAGTACACAAGTTTCTAAACTAGTAATTAAAATATTATGAAATCTAAATCCTATCACACACGTCTTGAATTTTGAAATTTCCATTGAACCCGATCGAGAGATGGTTAGTTATGATAGTTGTTTGAACCATAATCATATTATGATCTAGTTATATGACGTCCCCAAGTTTATGTCGTTGGTTGATTGTCAAAGCAACTTACAAAATGGAAGCTTAAACCTAGAGGGTAGAATGTGATTGTTTCGTTGAGGTGTAAGTTTAGAATGAAGTTGAAACTAAAAGGAACACCAAAGGTAAAAATTTGCAACAATAGTATGAAACCCTATATAATCATTTACCCCATTTATATCATTCCATCATATGTTTTTTAATTATCTTATTATTTGTTCTCCATTGGCACAATAATTTTGGGGAAATCATAAAAAATGACACCACTTTTGTTCATGCTCGTAATAGCCGAAATAAATGTCATCTTGGTCCTATTGTTTAGGACACCTCTAAGGAAACTAGTGATGTTCGTGTTGGATCGTTTAAAGGAGGGTCGCGGTCCCATTATGTCAACCGTCGGGGTGACATTGTTTGCAGTTTTGATGTCGAGTTTGTATAGTATAATGAGGATTAAAAAACGCTCGATGGAGACTGGAGCTGTGAATCCAACAGATTAGGTTCTTCTGGCCAATAACATTGTCAAAGTCAAATTCGACTATATTTTAAAACTTAAATATTAAAACCCGACTCAGGCTCGATCTAACCTTTTTTAAACCTATAGCACATAATTAAATTAATAAGTTGTATAAAAAGTGGCAATAATAACTAAAAGTAGTATTAATCGGCTTGATCGATTCGAGCTTAACTTGACTTGATTATATATAATTGGTAACCTATTAATGATAAAAATTATAAACTAGCACAAGCTTAATAAGATTCACACGCTTTTCGGGTTGTCTATTATGACATAGAAGCTCTAATAATTCAAAACAATCGATTTTAATTATAGTTTGATTGAGTCTTTAGTAACATGTGAGTTAACTTGACTCGGTTACATTAATCTACGGGTTAAACATGATATAGTTATTATAATGCAGGTTTATGCTTATTCCTTGGGTTGATGATAGATAGACTTCATTACTACGTTAAGAGGTTCGATGAATCTGCACGTTTCAGACCCTACAACAAAACTAATGAAACTTTTGAGACAGGGTCAGATTGAATCAACCTTCATGTATAATAATAACGTTTACATGATTCGTATTCCTATTGATAATCATCGTTTTATTGTAACAAGGAACCCTGATTGCTTGATTATACTTTTAATTAGGGCTAGCAATATAGGATTGTGATTTAAAACTAGAGTTTGTTAAGGGTTATGAGTTATAACCAATATTGTTTTAAAAAGGTTTAACTCAAGAGGTTATAAAGACTACAACGCCAATGAGTCTTAGATCAATTGGTTTGCTAGTATGCATCTCATGGCTTTTCAAAGTGAAAATCATGGGCTCGAGTTTCACTTGGCCTAATATGATTCAAGTGCGACCCAGTCACTAGCGTTGTCTGTGGTCGCGGACGTGGTGGCCTTTCGCCTATAAGTATATCTGGATGAACGAGTTTAAAATATTGTTACCCGTTAACAAAATAAAGACTACAACTAAAAGTTGTTATATATAAATTTAATTATTCGTCAACTAAAAAAGGTGTTATATGTAAAAAATAGCTTAGGATAAAAATATTAAATTAATTATTATTTATTAAAATTTAAAAATTGTAAAATATTTTTTAAGATAAAATGTAATTGAAATTACATATAATTAGTTTAGTCAATAAAACAATAACAACATTTTTCAAAACTTTTGTCTTTAAAAAACTTTGCTTTTAAAAAGTTGTTTTTTTAAACAATCCAATTTATTTAAAAAATACTTTTTTTAAATAATGTCTTTTATTTTATAAAAAGAATTTGTATTAAAAAACTTCATATTTCATTAAATTTTGTTTTTAAAAAAATTATGTTTTTTAGAAAAAGAAACATGTTTTTAGTTTATCAAAAAACTATTTTAAAATTTGAAAACTATATAAATTATATGATTAGTATTTAATGTATTATTAAATAGTTAACTTTCTTTCTACTAACGACACGTGTCCAAATCTTAAATGGAGCCTAGTTTGACAATATAGAAAAAATACATGTGGCTTCGAGACATTTTGATTTATTAGTATAGATTCATCATTATTAATTATTTTTTTAATGATGACTTTTAAAAAACGCATTGATGAATTAATATCATTATGTATTTTTAATTGTAAAACACAGTGATAAATCAATAATAAATTTATATAATATTTAAAATAATAATAATAAAAATAACATATAACGATAAAAATATAAAACACAATGATTAATTAAAATGATTAAAAATATTTGACACAATAATCTAACATATTTAAAATAATGACCTAACGCATTACAATGACATGACGTATTTGACACAATAATCAAAATGTCTCTAATTTAACAATAAAATAACATATATCAAACCCAGAATCATTATAAGCATTTTTAGATTAAATAATACTAGTGGTGTCCATCAACGCGTGTTGCGCGTGCGACATCGTTCGAATCCACTTCTCAACAATAGCCCTCTCATGAACACTATTATAATCGAGCCTAGAATTGGCATTCGATTGTGACTACTAACCATAGAATATACCATTTTGAAGGCTAAGAAGTGCCGTTCATTTGTGGTTGCAAACAACAGCTTGCCATGCCAAAACAACGAACAAGACACATTCTTAGTTTTTCATCATCGCTGACATGTAAGGCAAGCCTACGGAATAGAACCATGCCAAAACACGTCAAGCCGCATACTCATTACCATCATAAGGTCAAGACTGTCATGCCAAACCGTCTCATAAGACGTCAAGTAACCGGCGTCTCAACACATGCCAAAACACATGCCACGATCCACAGACCCATCGGAACACGACGGGCTACCATCCACTGATTCGCTGGAGCACTGTTGATGCGAGACATACAACCACTTTCCAAAACCCCAAAACATCTCCCCTTTGGTCCCTGTGCACGGCAAGTTGGCGGTCGGGTCACTAGGAGCACCCAACGAGTTGCAAGAATGTCGGGTCACCGGGGCTAGGCGGCGATGGCTGAAAGCAAACAGAAGACCAGGGGACAGAAGAATTGCCGGATCTCTGCCATTGACACCTACAACATCTGTTGAAGGCGAGAAACAGAAGGCTGGGGTACATAAGGAATCGTCTAACCTCAACCATCACCAGCGACATCTTGTAGATGCGAGCAACAGAATATCATTGGCGACGAAAATCGGCGACCAGATCCATAGGGGCAAACGGCGGCCAACTTAAGAGAGGTAATCGGTAGAAGCAATGAAATGAGCATATAAGAGAACACCATATGCGGAGGTAGGTTGTACACTCAGCTTTATAAGTTGTATTAGAAAAATGACTGTATATTTAGACATATATAAATATTAGGGCAATTATTACTTGCGTGATTAGATGAAATAATTAATAATTTAGTTTATATTTAAATATACTAATTATCAAATTGTTTATGATTATGGTGTTGCACCTTATGTGTAAGGTGTTTTTAAAAAAATTGAGTTTTTACTTTTAACCCAAAGCTTTTCAATTTTTTCTATGTAACCTCATAAAATTTGATTTTTTTACTTTTAACCTAAAACTTTTCATTTTTCGCATTTTAACCTCACAGAATTTTTTACTCTCAACTTTGATCAACTATACTATTTATTTTTTGTAAATTTTCGTTTTACGATTCATTCTAAGTTTTGTAAGTTAAAACGATGCAACATGCATGTGTGGTTCAACGTTTTCATATCTATTTATTTCCATTTGACAGGCTTGTCGCAACACGTTGGTGCTATATTGACTTAGTTATACTTTTATATGTTTTACGTTTCGGTCTAATTACTTCGCATTAACATATCATAACTTTAGTGTTGGTTTTACGTCTGGGCGCAACACGAAGTATTAATTCTAGTTGTACTTTATATATAAAAGACAAACATGAAACAATTAATGCGATAGCGTACAAGTAAAGAGTGTTTTGTATTGACTTCACCCATCGATGGAAAGAATTTTTCTAAATTACATTCAAGCCCTCCAAAAATTATACTTTTACCCCCTTAAAGTTTTAACTATATCTACAATTTAGACTCCAACTTATTAATTTTTCATTTAGACAAACTTAAAAATTTTTATTTATATTTGTTTTTTCCTTTTAAATTTTAAAATATGATATTTTATGAATTTTCGAATACGTACTACAAAATACTTATTTTCAACTACTTTTTGGTATAAATTTCATTCAAAATTAAATTGTACGTCATAATGTAACAATTCATTGATACACACACGTATAATATTTCAAAGCTAATTTGAGTTTTTAATTTTTTCACAATTTTGTTGTCTTTTGACCCTGAAACTCTTGAAATGCTTTTCATAAAATTCGTATTCGTGTGTTTTTTTTGTCAACATTAATAATTTTAGTTGTTTTGGTTTTTATTGTTGCATCGTTTTCATTTTAATCAACGCTTTGATGTTACTCTTTTTGAGATGTTTTATTTTTTATACAAAATTCTAAATATTATCAATGGTTTCACCGTAATGCATGAGTTTGTGAAAGTTTTATTTTTTTATTATCAAGTTTTGATGTTTTCAACGACGTCCAGGTTATGTTTTTCTTACTTTCGACGCATGAGCTTGCGACAACGTTTCATAGTTAGTTTTTTTTACAGTTTTACGCCTCCACCGCAACGCGTGGTTTTATATCCAGTTATTATTTAAACGGTCGAGCAAGATCCATTTAAAATCAAATACTAATCTATATGTAACTAAAATAAATTGCCGTTGAAAAGATATTATACAAGAAAATCAAGATACTGGCGTATCTTTTCAGCATCATTGCCAAAAATAAAACAAAACAAAATCCACCGACTCTATTTTACCTCTATAAACCCAACGGTACGACTCTAGTACTTAATACCAACACACAACTTCCTCTTTCTTACACACACACACTCTCTCTCTCTCTCTCTCTCTCTCTCTAGCCTCAGAGATCCTTTAAATCATCATCTCCACCACCATGATCGCTTGGTGCCATGACGAAATCGAATCGGTGCATCAACGGCATTCAGTAGTTAACGATTCAGTTTAACGTTAATCAGCCGATCAGGTGCATCATGTTTGGTTTTCTCTAGCACTTACAAACACACTACAGAAGACAATATGAAGTTCATATTGTCTTCTGCCGGTGTGTTTGTAAGTGCTAGAGACCGTAGTAAACTCCGCAAACCATAAACTTTCTAGTTAATTGTTGTTGTTCCTAAGCCTGAATAAAGGAGGAGTGTTTATAACAATAACCATTGGAAAGGGGCCCTAGATTCAAACTTTGCTTCGGGCCCCAAAACAGTTGAGCCGGCCTTGCATTTATATAAGGGTTCTTAGAAAGTCATGGCACAAACGCTATAGCATATTGTTAAGTCTTAAACAGTAAGTTTCTGGTGCCTTTAGAAACGGATTTGGAGGGGTGATTAAGTGTCGATCAACCGATGGGCACTTTAAGATCTTTGCAGTTAATTAGACGTTAATCTGCATTACTTTATGATCTTTAAAGGCTAGTTTTGTTATAAACTTTGAGAGATGACAACCTAAGTGAAGCAGTAAGTGAGAGTCCCACATTGGTGATTGGTAATCTTTGCTCTTTGTTTCATGCTTGTTTTAAAGTTCCACTAACCGATAAGAGTATATGGTGCTTAAAGGATTTGCTTCACTAATGTTTTGATCCTGATGTTTTAGGGCTTAACCATGTTATTTTGTTAAAATCTGCTTCTGGAGTCAGGAATTCATGTTAACTATCTTCATTGTACGGCTCATATAAACAATTGATTGGTTTTTATGCGTTTGACGCAGCTATTTATTATTTACATGTATATTAAATGGCAAGTTATGCTGCATACATAATATGACTTTGTTAACATCTTTTACATAACTGTATATGCTTTTTATCTTGTAGAGACTCTATGCGCTTCTGCATATCAACAAGATATTTGAACTAGATTTTTCGGAAAGTCTTCAGGAGCATGCTAACTATGTTAGTGGTAAGGCTGCCATTTGTATACTTCTGTTTCCATATAATTGCTTTAGCTAGCAGCCTATTTATTAATTCTTTAGTTGTGACGGTATGCTTCATGCATCTCAGTGGATTTAGCTTATGTATATAAGCGGGTTAGTTGCCTTTTTCTTTCACTGTCGTAATCCGTCATATCATAATATGCTTTAAGTTAGATTCAGTTGCAGTGAAGCAGAAACATATTGTTATTTAGTCCTCTAAGTACTAGCTTTGTGTTGCAACCCCTTTTTCTGATTTATTGTAATATTTATAGGTAATTGGTGTTGTTGATGTAGATAGAAGTAAAGACAAAGGTTACTAGACAACCATGAGGATGGTTTTTGTGATGGGTTAGGGACATTATTTGTGGCTCCTTTAACCACCCGGTTTTTCTTTTTCCTGTGTATGTTCCGTTCTCTTGATGGAACTCTTCTTCAAAATAGCACGCAGCTGGATGAACCTCGGCAAACACACGAGGAATTTCCGGACTTTTTGGAGAAGGTGCTATTATTTCCTGTTACAAAATTGTCTTAATTGAGTCAAGACTGGAATTTAACAAACTTATCAAGTAACGTTGTGTATCTATTGCACCAGTATATGATTATATCACTGCTTCACATGCAGGTGCGTTTATTGGAACCTGCACGTCTTCCTTGCATGTGTAGAGACAAATTGGCTTCAACAAGTTGTTTCTATGAATCAGATTGGTATGTTTTTGTATTTTCTTGTACCATGTTTGGTTTTCTCTAGTTCTTACAAACACACCTAGAGTAAACACTATAACCCCATGTAGTTTCTAACAATCCCCTTAAATTACGTGAGTATGCAGCCAACCGATATAAGTTAGGATCATGATCAGGCTGTCAGCTTAAGTTAAACATAGCTGGAACTAGTCTTGTAGTTGATATATTTAGGTATTAGTTTGTTACTTGGATTATAGTTGTTACTTTTAGTTATTAGTTTTTTAGTTGCTACCATGTCAAATCAAAATTAAAAATACGACTTTAGCGCCTCGAAAAGAAAAAAGAAAATTAGACTAGACACCGTAGTTAACTCCGCAAACCATAAACTTTCTAGTTAATTGTTGTTGTTCCTAAGACTGAATAAAGGAGGAGTGTTTATAACAATAACCATTGGAAAAGGGCCCTAGATTCACATTTTGCTTTGGCCCTCAAAACAGTTGAGCCGGCCTTGCATTTAGATAAGGGTTCTTAGAAAGTCATGGCACAAACGCTATAGCACATTGTTAAGTCTTAAACAGTAAGTTTCAGGCCTTTAGAAACGGATTTGGAGGGGTGATTAAGTGTCAATTAACCGATGGGCACTTTAAGATCTTTGAAGTTAATTAGACGTTAATTAGCATTAATTTATGATCTTTAAAGGCTAGTTTTGTTATAAACTTTGAGAGATGACAACCTAAGTGAAGCAGTAAGTGAGAGTCCCACATTGGCTCTGTGAAGATAACAAAGACGAGGGGCCTCCCTATATAATGTGAGGTTCGTGAAAGGAAAAAGCATACCTTTCTCGGCCTTTTGGCTAAGATCAAGTGTAGTATCTATTCTTATCAGTTTAATATATGATATGTGGGCCATCCGCCCACTCGGTATTAATCTAATTTTTAAGGGGAAAGGTCCATCACAAATCACAATAGCTTGCTATTGGGGTCTTTGAGCGTCGCCTTGGTGTTGCACTACTGCCTTGGCCTAGCGCACCCCTCCAAACATAAGCTAAAAATGGTTACAAACCAGTTGTCACCCTTGCTTTTTTTTGCGACATTGTTATTTTGTAGTTGTTAGAATACTTTTTTTTTCTGTGTCATTGATAACTTTTCTAATTTTATCGCGGATTTTTATTAAAATGCTCAAATTATTAAAAAGGTTTGGTGTTGAGTGGACTGCTATCTTCCTTGTTCTTGACTATGCTAATGTCTGTGTAGCTTTTTTCTCATTGCATTGGTTGCTCGCCAAGTTGGAATGATGCTAAGGCATCTTTTATGTGACCGAATGTGATCTATCCGATCAACCAAGAAACAATCTTCTTTTGAGGTTCATACTGATGCCAGAGACTCAAAAGGCATGCTAATTTCTTTGAAGGCGTGGAACCTATATTCTTTATTCTCTTTGATCACATGCTAATTTTTTTGATGTATTTGCAGGTGTTTATTGTTGTATAACCTGCACGTGATCATGTTGAAGTATGAAGTATTGAGTTTTTGAACATTTATATGGGTGATCAAAAATTCTCGAGTTGCTTATAGCAAGTATACTATAAGTCTACAGTTTTAGGAATCTTTGTTATCTTGTCATTGAGGTCCACTATAGCTAGTGTTAGGCCATTATGATCCACTATAACTCCATCGTTTTCAATTATTTGTCATTGAAAAATTCAACTCCCAAGTTTAGTATGTACGTGTAGTGATTGGACCAGGTAATCTTTGCTGTTTGTTTCATGCTTGTTTTAGAGTTCCACTAACTGGAAAGAGTGCATGGTGCTTAGAACATTTCTTTCACTATGGTTTTGATCCTGATGTTTAGTGCTGAAACACTTTATTTTGTTAGAATTCTGTTTCTGGAGTCGGAAATTTCATGTCAACTATCTTCATTGTACGGATCGTAAAAACAATTTGACTGGTTTTTATGCGTTTGATGTAGTCATTGATTATTTACATGCATGTTTAAATGGCAAGTTATGCTGCTTATATATAACAGGACTTTATTAACAACTTTTAGATTACCTTATATGCTTTTTATCTTGTAGAGTCTTTCTGCGCTTCTGCATATCAACATGATATTTGAACTAGCGTTTTTCTGAGAGAGTCTTCAGGAGCATGCTAACTATTTTAGTGGTTGCCCTGCTGTTTTTAGTCTTCTGTTTAATTGCTTCAGATGGCAGGCTATTAATCAAATCTTAAGGTGTGACAGCATGCTTCGTGCATCTCAGTGTATTTAATTTGGTGTCATACTCTTGAGTTCTTGACGCGTCTTCTTGGGAATCAATTTTGCAACAGAACTCAACTGGCCAGGTATTTTTTTAATTTTTCTCTTCCTTATTCTCTCCAATTCCATGGAAAGCTTCTGTAACATGATGTTTAGTATGCTCTTGACTATAATAGCTAATGGCCATGTAGTTTTTATTTTTATTTTTATTTTTTTTATTTTTTTGGCATTGTTGCTCGCCAAAACAATTATGCAAGGCCCCTGATGGCTCCTGAAATTGCGATTGATATTGATAATGAATGGTCAGATTTTATTAAAAGCTTCTTTCTGTTCAGAATACATACACAACTCCTCAAACTGATTTTTTCATAATGGACTGCATAAGTGAATTAATATGCATGCAATTGGGGAGTAACATTTAGCTGATCCTGTGACCAAACATGTTATGCAGGGGATGACAGCTGACACATTTATTCCTAATGATACAAAGATTATTGATCACAGTATGTGGGCTGTTATCTTGTTATTGTTTATTTTCATAGAGGGATGTTATCACATCTTATTAATTCTTTTACTACTTTTTCATATTCCAATTCTCAGGAACTGTTCTTATCATTACATGACCTCATTATACATGCAAAGCTTATATATAAAGCAGGTTATTTTATCTAGAATATGTTTCTACTTGTATTCGTTTCACATAAACCTACACATAGAGTCCAGTGAAGCCTGTTGAACACAGTCACGGAAATCAGAATTTGCTATCAAGATTGAACTCTTTTAAATCACCTATCACATTATCGTTTGAAATTGCAGGTAGGTTGATAGTTTTTCTATTTTGTGGGAAACAATCTCTTGCACAAAGTCTAGGGTAAAGCTGCGTACATCATATAGCAAAGCGATCTGACCCCTCCGCGGACCCTGCGTGAAGTGGGAGCTAAGTCAAGCACCGGGTACGCTTGTTTTCTTTTTATATTTGATCATAACATCCTTAAACGTGATTATTTGTTTCATCTGAAGAACTTTTAATTTCTTTACGTGATACGCTAAAATCCGTCACGGTATTACCTGTACATATGAAGGTGCCGAACCTATCTTTATACTCTTTGATCACATGCTAATTTCTTTAATGTATTTATGGGTATATATTGTTGTATAACCTGCAAGTACTCATACTGACCATAATTACTTCCTAGAATCCTCATTTACGAAGTATTGAGTTTTTGTATATTTACATGGGTGATCAAAATTCTCGAATTGCTTATAGCTAGTGTTGGATTAATCTTGATGGGAACGGGTCGTCGGGTCATGGATACGGGTTATTAAAAGTATTGTTTTAGTCACATGTTTTATTATTGAATGAGCCATAGGTTAGTTGGATTTTGTTTAGTCAAAGTAGTGGGGTTAGTGGTTTTCCATATCTTTAGGAGCAAGATTTATATTTTTTATTTTAATGTAATGTTGATCATGAATGAATAACAAGAAAGTTCAAGTAGTAAACTATGTGTTTCGTGTGTGTTTAATTGGGGCTGAACCAACATTTGGTATCAGAGCTGCGTTCGGTGAAGCCGGTTTGAGAGTCGACCGTCAAAGGGGGTGCAACCTTCGCTGTAGAAAAAAAAAAAGGTAGCAGCATGAAGAACGGGGCTGAAGACGAAGCCTGAGCGGTTCACCGTAATAGTATGTGATTAGATCGAAAGAAGGTCGTCTTGAAAGTAAGAAGGAGAGAAAGGAGAGATGCCACAAGAAAGAGAGAAAAAATAAAAAAAGAAAGAGCCTGTAGTTGCTTAGCAAGCAAGAAAGAGAAAGAAAGAGACCGATGCGGTAAGAAAGAAAGAATGAGCAAGCATCGTTCAAAGAGGAAAGATTGGAATGAGAAAGAAGAAAGATTATGTCGCTTAGGAAGAAAAGAACGAAATTGAAGACCGAGTCACCGGAAATTTAGTACCGGTGTAAGAATGAAAGGGCGACGAGAAGAGACCGAAGCCGTAATAGACCGAATGGCTTTAAAGAAAGACCGAAGAACTCGTCGTTGACGAGAATAGAGAAAGGCCGTGACCGGAAAGTGAGTTGCGACGTGAGACCGAAGAGTCGGAGAAAACCGGTAGGACCGAGAGAAGATTGAAGAGGAGCTGGTGATTTCTGTGTGAAATCGAGGAGAAACCAAGAGAAGCGTTCGGGTGAACAAGTGAAAGGACCGTGAGTTGTGTGGTACAATTTTAGAAGAACAAAGCTGGAGAACAAACTGTGAGATAGCAGGTTAAAACAAAGCAAGAAAATATTTACTTTGGTCAAGTTGGAAAAGGTGTAAGCTAGCAAAAAGGATGGATTAATCCTCGGGTTCCGTCAAAAAAAAAAAAAAATACAAAAGCAGGTGAAAAAGTCAAGGCTTAGTTCTTAAAGGAAAACGTAAGAACCGAATCAAATCCGTGTGAACCGATCAAGCAAGAGACATGACGTGTTAGGTGATCATAGAGAAGACCGGTGTGGTTCAAGTAAAGAGTAAGAAGCAAGACTGAGATCAAGATTAAGAGGGTGAATGTTGGATTAATCTTGATGGGAACGGGTCGTCAGGTCATGGATACGGGTTATAATTAAAAGTATTGTTTTAGTCACATGTTTTATTATTGAATGAGTCATAGGTTAGTTGGATTTTGTTTAGTCAAAGTAGTGGGGTTAGTGGTTTTCCATATCTTTAGGAGCAAGATTTATTTTTCTTATTTTAATGTAATGTTGATCATGAATGAATAACAAGAAACTTCAAGTAGTAAACTGTGTGTTTCATGTGTGTTTAATTGGGCCTGAACCAACAGCTAGCACGTATACTATATTACTGCAGTGAAAAAATTCAACTCCCAACCTTATCATGTACTTGTGGTGATTGGACCAGGTATTCAGCTAATCTTTGCTCTTTGTTTCATGCTTGTTTTAAAGTTCCACTAACCGATAAAAGTATATGGTGCTTAAAGTATTTTCTTCACTAATGTTTTGATCCTGATGTTTTAGGGCTTAACCATGTTATTTTGTTAAAATCTGCTTCTGGAGTCGGGAATTCATGTTAACCATCTTTATTGTACGGATCATATAAACAATTGATTGGTTTTTATGCGTTTGACGCAGCTGTTTATTATTTACATGTATATTAAATGGCAAGTTATGTTGCATACATAATATGACTTTGTTAACAGCTTTTACATAACTGTATATGCTTTTTATCTTGTAGAACCTCTATGAGCTTCTGCATATCAACAAGATATTTGAACTAGATTTTTCTGAAAGTCTTCAGGAGCATGCTAACTATGTTAGTGGTAAGGCTACCATTTGTATACTTCTGTTTCCATATAATTGCTTTAGCTGGCACGCTATTTTTTAATTCTTTAGCTGTGACAGTATGCTTCATACATCTCAGTGGATTTAGCTTATGCATATGAGCGGGTTAGTTGCCTTTTTCTTTCACTGTCGTAATCCGTCATATCATAATATGCTTTAAGTTAGATTCAGTTGCTGTTAAGCAGAAACATATTGTTACTTAGTCCTCTAAGTACTAGCTTTGTGTTGCAACCCCTTTTCTATCCACCCAATCCTTTCCAAGAAATGGAGAGAGCTATCACAAGGGACTTGTTGTCATATTCTTGAGTTCTTAATGCATCTTCTCTAGGGAATCAATTTTGCAACAGAACTCAGACCTTCAGATACATTCTTGATTTGCCTCTTCTTTATCCTCTTCATTTCCATAGAAAGCTTCTGTAACATGATATTTAGTATGTTCTTGACTATATTTGCTAATGGCCATGTACCTTTTTTGTCATTGGCATTGGTTGCTCGCCAAAACTATTATGCAAGGCCCATGATGACTGCTGAAGTTGGGCTTGATATTCATAACCGAAGGGCAGATTTAATTAAAGCTTCTTCTGTCCAAAATACACACACAACTCCACAAGATGTTTTTTTCATAATATGTGGACTGCTTAAGTGAATTCATATGCATGTAATTAGGGAGTAACATTTTGCTAAACCTTTGACCATATGTGTTTTGCAGGAAATGACAGCTGGCACATCTATTCCTAATGATACAAAGATTATTGATCATGGTACGTGGACTGTTATCTTGTTTATTGTTTTGTGGTTTATTTGCATATAGAGATTTTTTCTTACATCCTATAGATTCTTTTACTACCTTTTCATATTCCATTTCTTAGGGTATGTTCGTATCACTACAAGTCCTAGTTATACATGCAAAGTGTATATATAAAGCAGGTTATTTCTAAAAGTGTTTATGGTTTAGAATTCTTGATGATCACATTCACAAATCAAGGCCCTTTAAATAGGGAGAATACAATAACTAACTTGCCACTAATCTAGGAAACCAAATCATAAAATAATTACAAGAGATCATGCATATCTAGTCACAATAATAATTCAAATCTAAACCAATATTATCTATAATAATATATATTGGCTAAGACTCTCCCTCCGTTTGAGTGGGCGGTGGACCGACTCTCAAGTTGGAACGAAAGGACTCGAATAACTGCGAGCAAGTCCCTTAGTAAAAATATCCGCATACTATAGAGCTGAAGGAACATGAAGAACCCAAATCTGGCCAACGCGAACTTTCTCACGAACAAAGTGAATATCTATCTCAATGTGCTTGGTGCGTTGGTGCTGTACCGGGTTATCGGACATATAAACTGCCGATACGTTGTTACAAAAGATCGTCGAGGCTTGTCGAAGCGGAACATGCAATTCAAGTAGTACGTTGCGAATCCATGTGGCCTCAGCCACGGGATTGGCAACACCTTGATATTCTTCCTTGGCGCTAGACCGAGAAATAGTAGGTTGGCGCTTTGAAGACCATGAAATCAAGTTATCACCAAGAAAGACACAATAACCACTAGTGGAACGCCAAGAGTCAGGGCAAACTCCACAGTCCGCATCCGCATATGCCACCAACGAGTGTGTATTGGATTACCAAGACGAATGTCGTAATCAACCATGCCCTGTAAGTATCTCAAGATACGTTTGAGAAAAGCAAAGTACGAGTCCCGTGGGGAATGCATAAACAAACCTGTTGTACTGCATAGGCAATGTCCGATCATGTTAAGGTAAGGTATTGTAATGTGCCGGCGAGACTATGGTTATAAGGTAAGGCATAGAGGCTTGGGCGATGATGTCTTTAGTATACTGCGATTGGTCGAGGTACAAGCCGGTAGTTGTCTTAGTCACCTTCATCCTTAAAAAATGATGTAAATGACCTAGTCGGTCATTGCAAATTCACGTGAGAGCATGCGAATAATGTCTTGTAACAACTCATCTGAAGAAGCAGTGAGTACAATATCATCAACATAAAGAAGTATGTACACAGTTTCATGTAAGTGGCCGTGAAGAAAGGCGTTCTTAACATCCAATTGGTGAATTGGCCAAGAACGAGAGACTGCAATGGTTAAAACAGTCCGGATTGTAGCTGGCTTGACCACCGGGCTAAATGTGTCCTCAAAATCAATGCCTACTGTTTGAGATTTCCCGTTGACTACCAACCATGCCTTGTAGCATTCTAGGGACCCATCTGATTTGAATTGTGTCCAAATAACCACATACACCGAATGATCGGTCGGTCATGAAGGAGAGGCACGAGTTCCCATGTATCGTTTACTTGTAAACCACTAAACTCAGCCTGCATGGCATGTAACCAATGAGGGTCGGCAAAGGCTTTGGCATAGGATTTGGGGACGGGGGAAATGGATGTGGAAAGAAGGATGGTATGTGTTTTTGAACGGGTGGTCATGGGATGGGTGTTGGTGGACTTTTTAGGCCGTGAGGTAGGTGGTGGTGGGGAAGCCGTGGGCGGTGGTTGTGGTTGAGAAGGTGGTGCTAGGGCAGGAGTGGGTGTGGATTGAGTGTTTTGGTTTGTGGTAGTATGTTTCGTGTGTTGAGAGTAGGTAATGGGGACTGGGGGTTTGGGTTGAGGTTGTGGTGTGGTCTTGGCAAATGGGTGGGAAGGGTTGGAGAAAGTGAAACTCGGTGGAATGGTGTCATCCAGGAAGGAGTAGGAGGCGGTTGGGGTGGTGCTGTTGTATGGGAATGAGTGTTCATCAAAGGTAACGTGTCGGGAGATGATGACTCTTCGTGTGTTGGGGTCAAAACACCGTTAGCCCCGAAAATCAGGGGGGTATCCTAAGAAGATGCAGCGAATGGATCTTGGGTGTAGCTTATGGGGTTAGGTGGCCGAGGTGTTTGGGTAACAAGCGCACCCGAATAGCCGCAAGTGGTCATAGGTGGGGTGGCGAAGGTATAATGCAAATGTTGGGGTGAAGAAGTTGAGGCGTTTAGTAGGAAGAATGTTGTGGAGGTAGGCGAGTGTGTGTCTTCCACCCAAAAGAGCGGTGGCAATCGGGCATGTATAAGGAGGGAGTGGACAATGTCGTTTACACGACGAATCATACGCTTAGGGCCACCATTTTGGGAGGAAGATTGTGGGCAAGAGAAACGAAATAGTAGGCCATGTTGGGATGCAAAGTTTTTAAAGGCATGGTTGTCGAATTCTCCCCCTAAGTCACATTGAAAAGTTTTGATGTGGCGATTAAATTGGGTGGCTACGAGTCGGTAAAATTTGGTAAATGTAGTGAATGTTTCGGATTTGTATTTAAGGGGGTAGACCCAAACAAAGTTTGAGAAATTATCAATTAAAATCATGTAATATTTATATCCAGTTTGGCTTGTTATGGGGGATGTCCACAAGTCGCAATGTATGATATCGAATGGTGAAAACGTAAATGAATTTGATTCGTAGAAAGGTAAACGTTTGCTATTAGATAAATGACATGAATTGCAAAAAGAAGAACGTTATTTAAAGTACAAGAAAAACCAAAATGTCTAGTTAAAACATCAAAAACTTGTGTGCTAGGATGTCTGAGGCGATCATGCCATGGGGAAGTTGAAGATGTAACGGAGCAAGCTTGTGGCGGGAGGATGGCTGTGAGACTGGATAAAGATCACCCGTACTATTGTGGCGGGAAAGTAGCCGTCCAGTTTTGAGGTCCTTCAAGGAAAAACCAAACGGGTCAAATTCAACAAAGACATTATTATCACGTGTAAAACGACGTATGGACAACAAGTTTTTAATAATGTGTGGGCTATAAAGGATATTGGGTAGGATATAGGTTCGGTTGTGAATAGGAAGGTAGCATGTGCCCGAACCCTCAATTGGTATACAATGGTCGTTGCCAACTAATAGTTTAGTATTTACAGTAAACAAGTTATGGTGTTTGATCATACCTTTGTTGTCGGTGAGGTGGCATTCGGCCCCCGTATCCATAATGAGGTTCGGGTCTGTGTAGTTTAGCTGCATAGTGCTGAAAGCTTGGCTGAGATCCGATGGGCTTAAAGCATCGTACCCGGGTACTGATCCAAAAGAAGGTGGGCCTGGGTCAGCAATGTATTGGGCCGTAGGGGTGTTTGGTGGTTGATTAGGCTGCCAAGTTGTTTGGGTCGGATAAGGGCAAGGTGGGGTATTCCACCAAGCCCATTGTGGGTAAGATTGTTGGTTTTGGAAGGCCCATGAGGATCCTGGATTCCCCCCCCCCCCCCGAAAACCACGACCTCGGCCGCCCCTTCCTCGGATGGATTGGTTCTTGCCACCACAGCCTCATCCCCGATAGGTGGACTGAGGCGGGTCGTGTGATGGTGCGGGGTTGGAGACGGGGTTGGATGTTGGTGGTGAGGCATGTGGTGAAGGTTGTGTGGTTGGGGCAACCAAAACCGAGGAGGTTTGTTGTTGTCGGGCCTCTTGCAGGAGAACTTCATCGGTTAACATTGCGCGAGCCAAATCCCAGTCGACATTCTGAGAGTTGATTAGGGAGGCAGTGGTGTTGAACTCGGCGGAGAGAAAGCAAACAAGTTGTAAAACGAGGCATGATTCCGGGACAGGTTGATCGACATCGGTCATTTGATTGGCAAGATCTTTTAGTTGTTTGCATTAGTCGTCGACTGAGCTACAAGCTGCGACAGTAAGGTTCACGAACTTGGTTTCAAGAGCTGCAGCTTTGACTTGCTTATTGCTGAGAAAGATCTTTTCGAGTTTTGACCAAGTCGATCGAGCAGAAGCCTCTGTGTCAAGGATGCGGGTTAGTAGATCGTCCGAGACGGTGCTGTATATCCACTGTCAGACCAGGGCGTCCACCTCTTTTTAGGCCGGGTATGTGGGATCCGTAGGATCCAGGGGTGGGGTGTCATCGATGTGATCAACCACTCGATATGCGATCGAGTGAAACTTGAAAAGCTTCACCCAAGAGGAGTACGTGACTGAGGTGCCATCAAGGGTGCGAATTTTAGATTTTATGTTGGTGACAGAGTAGGCGGGGTGCAGGGTGGTGGGTGGTTTGGGGTCGTCGGTGGTTCGTTGGGTTTGGTCATGGTGTGGCCGAGGCCGATCGGGAAAAGAAGATAGGGTAGAAATCAGAACCGAAGCTCTGATACCATAAAAGTGTTTATGGTTTAGAATTCTTGATGATCTCATTCACAAATCAAGGCCCTTTAATTAAATAGGAAGAATACATTAACTAACTTGCCACTAATCTAGGAAACCAAATCATAAAATAATTACAAGAGATCATGCATATCTAGTCACAATAATAATTCAAATCTAAACCAATATTATCTATAATAATATATATCGGCTAAGAGTTTCTATCTAAAATATGTTTCTACTTGTATTTGTTTCACATGAACCTGCACATAGAGTCCAATGAAGCTGTTGAATATGGTCACGGAAATCAGAATTTGCTAACCAGATTGAACTCTTTTAATTCAGCCCATCATGTTTTCGTTTGAAATGCAGGCAGCATTAATTGTTTTTCTTGTAACTTTTATTTATTCCATAAACTTACCTATTAATAGCCTGACATCACATAGGTAGCACTGAGTTTTTAATTCCCATATTGGAAGTTTTGTGCAGGGAAGTGGGTTTAACTAGTAAGTTTGCTGTTGTGTGCACTTGTTTTTTTTATAAATATTTTGTTATAATGATCACCAAATGAATTTACTAGTATACAGTTGTTAAATTTTAAACATTGTGGCTTTCCTTGTCCTGCCTTAGCCTTCGCCTTTGTTTTGTTATCCATTTAACTTATTCCCTACAAAAATTGTTTAATATACTAAGAAACCAAACATCATCATTGTGATCTACAGAAGTTTTAGCATGTAAATTATTTCAAAGTTGATATTGTAACATTATAAAAACAATAATCAAATTGGAACATGTGCTTATTATGTGACCGGACATGCTTGTTATGGATCATGGGACATGGATTCAGCTTTATTTATTGTTTCTTGCTTTATGTGCCTGATGAGGTTGCTAATTCTTTTCCTAGTTCTCAGAATAAAATACAGAAAATATTCATCTCATTCAAGTACCTTATTATTCTGGCAAAAGCATATATGTAATGCAGGTTGTACCAAAATTAGTATGTTTCTGTTTGCAACTTTTTTATACCATAAACTTACCCATTAATAGCCTGACATCATCATTTACGACATAGGTAGCAATGAGTTTTTATTTCCCATATTGGAGGTTCTGTACCAGGAAGTGGGTTTAACTAGTAAGTTTAATGTTCAGTATACTTTTTTTTTAATATTCCTTTATAATGATCATCAAATGCACTTACTAATATACAGTGGATCACCATGATGACAGATGGTAGAACTTTCTGTGCTATGGGTAGCAAGTGTATGGCTGCTGAACAATCCACTTTCATGCTAAGGTATATTTTTAGTAAACTTGACTGAGATCTTAAGAGCCAACACTGCATGGGTTTAATTGGGCTGTAGTTTTTACTGGGCTACCTTTTTCTAGTTATGCTTATCAGTTTCAGCCCATATTTCATGCTTTATCTGTTAGATCTGTTGGGTTAATCGGGTTTGGTTCACGGGTCACAAGTTAGCGGGTCGAATGGGTCATGGATCAAACGGGTCACGTATATGGAATTGACACATGTTGACTGAGTAAAATGGAAGTGGACGATGGGTTTGTTGCATTAAAATAGGAGAACGTGGACCTTTTCCTGTGGAGTTTTTTTTTGTGTGTTTATTTTCTTATAAATAGGATTAGCATTATACATGTTTAGTATTCAATTCTTTGTAATTCTTTTGGAGTGAATACATCGAAAATTATCCACATAGTGTGTGTTGTGTGTGTGTTTCAAGGGCCTGAACCAACATTTGGTATTAGAGCCAGGTTCAAGAGGTTTGAGAGTCGACCGTCGAAAGGTGTAGCCCATCGCTGCAGGGTAAACGCAGCAGGGAACCGGGTTTGTTTCGGGACAGCAGGTGGCTGTTTCGGGAGTGTTTTACAGCAGAAAATGGAGCGTGAAGGTGTTTCGGTGCAACCTTTGTCATGGTGGAAGTACCGTTTGAGATGACAGGGGTGACCAGTGATAAACATTGTTGTTTTCGTGGATGTTAGTGGTGATCAAAGGAAGAAGATTCGAGGTTGTTTGGTTGTTAGTTGTGGGTTTGTGCAACTTGTATACAACCGTTGATAACAACAGATTATGTAGATGCCTTGATCGGCTTGTTTCGTGATAAGAGTCTTACCGACGGAAGTGCGTGAAAAACAGGCGTTATGAATCCGTCAAAGAAGGTGTCTTTGGGTTTGGTTCGTTTGGCGGGTGAAAGAAAACGGTAAAGGCGGTGGCTTTGTTTTCTTAGTCGGTGGAGAAGCTCTTTAAACAATGGTGATCGGGAAAAGGTATAAGGTGAAAAGAAAAAGAAAGACATTGGAGAACGTATATGGTGTGAGCATTATGGCGTTGGAGTTCAAATCGGGTGGCTTTGGATGTGACCGGGGAAGAGGTCGTTGATCCGTGAAGAGTCAAGATGTGAATGAGCTGTTCCAATGGGATGCCATGTGAGATGTTACAAGAGTGGTGAATTTGATTTGGTTGAACTTTGAAGATTTTGGACCTGATCAAGGTGGAGGTCGGGTGTCTGGGAAAAGTCGATAAAGTTCAAGATAAAGACTGTTTTGATGGTGATTCGGCTGCTGTAAATGAGTGATGTGAACAAACCGATAAGGGGATGAATGTTGGGTTAATCGGGTTTGGTTCACGGGTCACAAGTTAGCGGGTCAAATGGGTCATGGATCAAACGAGTCAAGTATATGGAATTGATACATGTTTGACTGACTAAAATGGAAGTGGACGATGGGTTTGTTGCATTAAAATAGGAGAACGTGGACCTTTTCCTGTGGAGTTTTTTTTTGTGTTTATTTTCTTATAAATAGGATTAGCATTATAATTGTTTAGTATTCAATTCTCTGTAATTCTTTTGGAGTGAATACATCGAAAGTTATCCACATAGTGTGTGTTGTGTGTGTGTGTTTCAAGGGCTTGAACCAACACTTTGGATCTTGATAAGTAACATTTGAGCTCATTCAAAGATAACATGGTAACAAATTTGTTTCTCAAAAGTTTTTTGAACTGCTACAAATTTAAGGCAGATAAGCATCTCAACTTCTTCTGAAGTTGATTATACAAGCCTACAAGGCCACAACATAATCTCAAAAATTAAATGCAGTTGGATGACCCGATGGATATGTTCTTGTGATATGTGCATGTCTTTTCATCCATTTTATCTCTTTATTCATGCTCCCCTCATTTGACAAACCGTTCCTTCATAATTAAATGCAGTTGGATGAACCGTGAGATCGGGAGGATCGTCGGCGATGATGCCATTACTGCTTGAGAATTTTGCTTGTGGGCGAAGGATTTCTACTTGACATTACGCGTCAGTGGATCTTCAATCTTGATTTATGCAACCAGATCGTGCAAGGTGGTACCTGATGCATTAGAAACTGTACAGCACGAAAACAGTAGGAAGTTGCCTCAAACTATTAGGGGGTGGGCTGGATAAAAGGCACGTCACACGCCGGGTGTTCTTCGGGTTTTGAGTTCTTCGGGTTCTTAGGTGTAGAAGTTTAACACGAATACCAAACCAGATAAATAATATTTAATCGATTTTCGAATTTAGGTTTTCGGGTTTTTTGGGTCTGTTTAATCGGTAATCGGATTTACACTAATCATTAAACATTAAATCATTTTTCATCTCAAATATTTATCTAAGAAGTATGTATTTGATTAAAATGCATGTATACGATTTCATATGTGTTATCAAATATAACTTTGTTTATTATCTTGATCGAAATATTTATACATATTTACATTCATTTGATTATTCTCAAAGTTTAAAGTATAAAATTAAACCACAACAATGACATATAAAATTTAGAAAATCTTATTTTCAAATCTTGTAAATTGTAGTTTAACACACACTATATATAAATACACATACGCATGTATATAAATCTTGAAATTTTTAAAAACTAACATTCGGGTTAATCGGGTTGGCCCGATTATCACAAAGTCAACCCAAATACCGAACCATTTATAATAATTGGTTCGGTTTAATGTGATAATCAAGTTGGGTTGCTGGGGTTGGTCTTTAATCGGGTTCGGTTGATGTTGTTCGGGTTTGATATTCGGGTTCGGGTAAAAAAACACCCCTAGTGCCGACCACTCTTACTAGCCACAGTTTGATCGTTTCGAACGGTCATTAGTTTGATTCTTATACCCGGCCCGCCCCGCCTCTCCTCGCCCCTTAATGGTTATATGCCAAAAAAAACAATTTATAGTATACATATTAATTCATAACTCACATTTTTTACTCATCGATTAAAGAAAATCACAGGTTTGAACACACACACACATATCTTAACTATTATATAATACATATAAAGTGGGTAGAATTGTAATTTTCATCTTTTCATAAGACGCGCCTTCTTGCCTTCCTCCAACCCCTTTCCATCCTCCAATGCCTCTCTCACCAGACGTCCGTCTCACCTCCCACAACCAATGTCCAGCCGTTATCAGGCCCTTTTCGCAACCCCAATTCAATGCCCCTGCCTGTTTCGTATGTTTTTGTAAGAAGCGCCGTTTGGAGTACTCGTTTGCCATCTTCCGTCGTCTCCTTTCTTGATTCCGGCGACACTTATTGGTGACCGACTCACTCCCTTTAATCACTAATTGAAAGCAATGAAACCTAAAGGTCTCCAGCATCATTTACATCTTCCATTCAATGAAATTTGAGGTTTGTGATGACTAAACATTGAAATCGACGGGTAATCTGATTGAAATTGAACTGATTGAATGAATGTGGTGAAACCGGCATTCAATTACTGGTGCATTGTCGCATTGAAGAAGCGAATTCAATGGTCATGCCTGTTTCCAGATCCCTCTTATAAATCTATGAAGGGTTCACTCACTTCTAACAAATGAAGAGGTACAGAGGTCATCATCTTCCTTGATTCGGTTCTTTTCCAACCATATGTTGGCAGCTTTGATGTTATTGTTCTTAGATAGTTCATATTCGTATGTTGTGTGTGAGGGTTTCTTACCTGGGATATCTCTTTCTCTGTTTAAAGAGCCCACACACTTCCTTTCTAAAAACCTAATATTTCTTCTAAAAAAAGAGACAAACACATAGGCTCAGTAGATCAACAGTCTTTTTCCTCTTGTTCTTGAAGCTATGATCTAAACTTCTTCAATGGTGGATTTTGTATCTTTCTTTATGCATCCAACAATGACTTTCGTTGGTTATTACTAATTCATAGTTATTTTGTACTAATGGCTTTTTGATTATTTATCATTACCACATGTCAGTTTTGGCTCAAGATTCTTAAGCTCTTGTGGAAGAACTTAGAGTTTTTGAAGAAAAGGACATATTTCATGAATTCAAATGTAAGGTGAGTTTTTGCATATAATCTTTTAGCTTCAAAATTCTTGGTGGATTTATTTGGGGTTCAAATTTTTTTTTCTTTTTTTGGGATTTTTTATATAAGTTTATTTAGTTTCTTGATGTAGGGTTTTGATTATTAAGATTAAGCATTTGATCAAAATAATGATTAATACTTTGGATCTATTATTAATCTTCTTCTTTTTTGTAATTTGTATCTTAACTTGCTTTTAAGTTGTAACTTATAACTAGCTTTTAAGTTGTAACTTTGGGAAGAACTCAGCTTGGGTTTTGTT
The DNA here is from genome assembly GCA_025506415.1 of Flaveria robusta. Lineage (NCBI taxonomy): Eukaryota > Viridiplantae > Streptophyta > Magnoliopsida > Asterales > Asteraceae > Flaveria > Flaveria robusta. Next base: position 28,793,408 of record CM046472.1, read on the forward strand.
TTATTGCCTACAATAGAGAATTATAACACATGTATTTGATCAAGATAATTTCTATATTTCTTTCATTTAGCACTATTAAGACTCACCCAAGATTGGCATCATGTATATACAAAGTAAGCATATAATGCTTAGTTCATATGATAAATTGGAATTAATGTGCTGAAGATTGGCATCATGTATTATACAAAGTGTATAATGTTTAGTTCACATGATAAATTCTGACTTAATGTACCCAAGATTGCATCATGTATTATACAAAGTAAGCGTATAATGTTTAGTTCACATGATAAATCCAGAATTAATGGAAATATTATCAAGGGCGTAATTCAATAGACACTTTATGTGTATATGATGGTTAACATATAGTATATTTTAAATGCAGATACACTAATTTAGTGGCCATAAACAACAATTAAAAAGAATATTGAATTTTGAACTTTTCTCTTATAATCATTTAGGTTCTATACAAATATTTAATAAATGATACTCTTACTGTGAAATCTTTTGGATAAGAATGAATTGAACCCATGTGGAATGGATAGAAAATGTATCTAAGCTGTATGCATTTGGTTCAATAATTACGCTGCAAAATGGTTACGAGACTAACCCTTTTTCTTAAATTTTGCTACTGAAATATGTGTTTTGAAGTAAATAACAGAAATGCATTAGAGCTATATTTGATTTTTTCCATGGAAAAACTATGAATCATTTTACAAATTATAGTAGTTTTGTGGAGGATCATAATCCTGCTTAACATTACTAACATTTTCTTTTTAGAAGTTAAACAAAAAGGTTCAACACGTACATAAACAACCAACTGCTATATATACACAAAAGCTAATGCAAAAAACAAAACAAAAGGAACAATGGATTTTGAAAACGGGCCATTTGTTAAATATGCAGTCTAATATTTCATAGCTTCAACTCAAAAGACACTGCACATTGGACAATAATAAAAGGAACAAACTACACAAATTATCATCTTGAGGTAAGACTTTACTAACAAAGTTACTATCTATGTTTATGCATTTACATATATATTATATTTGTCTGTGGGATGCCGTATTGTTAAGCTTTATTATAGATGTCATATTATAAAAAAAGATAAATGTTTGGATTGAAGTATGTGTGTTTGACACCAGAAGTAAAGTTTTATATTTTTACTTTGCAAAATTCAATTTGAAGTTTGAATAAGTTAGACCTAGATGGTTTGATGTACCGGTAATATTCATTGTTTATATAGGTTGCACAAGATGGTGGTGAGGAATGGAATTCTACGAATATTTATCGATTTCCTATTTTTTTAATGTGTATATGATTTGTTATGAACTTTCAATAACATGAATAAATTGGAGAGTGCGCTAGATTTTCAGGAAAATTATTCAATCGATGTTGACATTTATGAAGGTATGTCTTTTGTTATTTTTAAGCTGGTAGTTCTTGATGCATGATTTTAGTAGAAATTAACACACATGGAGATTATTTAACTTTTTCATTTGGTTATGGTCATGTCATCGTATGCTAGGAAAATGGTTTCCTGCATATAACATGGAAGCTCTTATGTAACTTTTTTGAACTTGACCCAAGCAAACATGCTTTATGTTTCCTCAAGTTTTTTGCAGATTGCAAAAACGGTTGGAAACTTCTTTTACTTGCAGCATTATTGCAGTATTATATTGGTTACAAAATAATGCTTTGATCTTTTTTTTCTTAATTTTTTTCATAGGACTCGTGAGACCGTGGAATGTTACAAAATAGTACTGTGTTCAAAGAGTATTGACACACACTAGCATATGATAAAATGTAATGGGGATGAATTTATAGGAGTTGTGTCATGTATGGTGTGCATTTTTAACCATTTTATCATTATGATAACAAGATAAGTACACACAACATTATGTCAAATACTTACCTGATTAAATTATAAACTATTATTGTTAAAAATAAGCATATCTATGCTTAAATATATCTGTAAATTTATCTTATATGCAACCTCATGAAGGATAAGGTTTTCATTTCCAAAAGTTTAAAATAGGAATCGGGTAATGTAGCTTAGATGGCTAATCACCAAAAATCCCAGCAGCAGATAATAAAACTGACAACTATTATTATTTTTGTTATTTATTATAGGCAATTGCACCAACACTCTACCAGAGCGTATCTCACTTTTTGCAGCTCAAGTGGTTAGTACATTCATGTTTTTGTTTGTGAAATTCTATAATTATCATCAAATTTATCTATGTTTTTGCTTGGGATAATGCTACCTATATAACTAAGCAAATAAATTGCTAATTTGTTCATTATTTCCTATTTCTATAACTAATTTATTGAGTAGGTTGGATGACTTCATCTTCGGTTTGCAGGTAAGATCACGACAGTAGTTTTGATTTTATGGTATATATTTCATGGTTATTTAGATGATTGGTTGGAGCTTTTACACAGGTTGGAAATATATTTGATTTACTTGTTGTTAATGCTCTTATACTTTACTATTGGTTTCAAACTGTAGTTACACATTACCTTTTTGATGTGAAACATAGCATTGGTCAAAGATAATCTATAAGAAAATAGGTAGTCAACAATCCACCTGATTACCTAAAACACCATACTTTCCATTTTGATATCAAGATTCAACGATGTTAAAAAATTTATTAAACGATGTTACAACATTTATTACATTGATTAAATGATTGTTTCTAGAGTTCATTGACACTATTAGTGTAGCATTTTGGTAAGTTGATTACTTTCTCTTACACCATTTTGGTTATTCAGTTGTTTCAAGCTTCAATATGATTACTATTACTATTACTGTAATACACCTTTACCTTAAGATTTTTTTATTTATATGTCAAATTCAAATTAAAAAACAAAATATGCTGATGTGTAATCTGAAGAACGTGGAAGCAATTAGAAAAGTCAAGAGAGCGAAGGAACTTGCTATTGTTGGTGCTTCATCACCATTTGGTTTTCTTTATGTCACTGAGATACTTTGGCGGTGTTTTAATGGACATGGTTGAATTTGTTTGAAGATTTTATTTGGTGTTAGTTTGTCATTTTACCGGTGAATCGGAGCTACAAGTATTAACTTGGAGAGTTCACTTTCACATAGTGTTTGCACTTGTGTTGTTGTATCAAGATGCAAGGTAATACAACAATAAAATCATTGTTAAAGAGAGTTAATTTTTGTGGTATATATGAAACATATTGTTGATGCTTTGTCCTTAGTATCTTGTGTTCTAATTTCTAGAAAAGACAAAAAATTAAACTTTATAGAGCATAATGGCTTGAGTTCCTTTAAAACAAACAGAATTAATCTGGTTAACCTTGGTGGATCAGAAAGACAAAAGTTGGCCGGAGTAGCGGGGAACGAATAAAAGAAGCAGAGAATATTAATTGCTCACTCTCACAACTTGGGTATGGTATCTCAGAATTATTTCATTTATTTTTAAATTTGCTTCTATATTTGTAATTAAATTCAGTTATATGTTTCATTTGCAGGAATTTGATTAACATTTATGCCAATGTTTCTCAAATTGGAAAACAGAGACATATTTCTTATCGAGACTAAAAGTTAACTTTCTTAATACAAGAATCTCTTGTTGGTAATGAGAAGCTTGCTAAGGTTTGTGTCATCTATCCATGAAATTTTCCTTTTTCTTTTATTATTGTAATTCTTGTTGCCATTTGTTATTATCATGTGATGAAGATTATATGATTTGCTATGTTTGGAAGTGGATAATTTTTATATTTGTAATTCAAACTGGTCATTGTGGGTAATTAATATTACCATAGATTATTTTAGGCTCTAGACAACTTATTAGCGGGATTATATGAGCAGAATGGGCAAGAGGGTGAATGCCACAGGTCAGAATGGCCTGAAAATATATGGCAAAATGGGCAACACGTCGTTTCTTGGCTATCGCTACATCTACAGTGCTTGCTGTAAACTTGGTTGTGGGAAAGATTTAAGTTAATAGGAATAATGTTTATGTCATCAACTTGAAAACCCATTTGATCACATCATATAACACAGGTTACAACTTGCATCTTTTGATGGCAAAACATGTGAAATTGCGAATTGTATTATGATCATAATACACATTATATTGTAGATCTCAAATATATAATTCCGCTGCAACGCACGGGCGACCTACTAGTATATATATATATATATATATATATATATATATATGTATATATAAACCAAATATCCACATTTGATTTACGAGATCAATGACTCATATTTGTTTAACTTTTCGTACACATGGTTCAATAAAACTACAACATTTTGTTATTTTATTTAAAAAAATATGAGCCATTGATTTTCATAAATTAAAGGTGGAGATTTGGTTTATTAGTTAACATAATTTCTTTTAATTTTCATTTGAACCCAATCCTATATATATAGGGGCAGTTACTATACAAAGTGCTTTTTTCGTGCGAATCGTACGAAGTTTTGGGTCAAATTATCATGCAAGAACAATAATAATCACGCAATAACAAAGTGATAATTACGCAAGACGAATTACACTCGCTTGGAATTATCGCGCAGATATGAAATTATCACGCAAAAATACCTTCTTGAGTGATAATTCCACCTTTCGTGATAATTACATCTCCGCGTGATTACTACTTACACTTACGTTATAATTTTACCCGTAACCTTCATTATTGCGTGATAACTTTTCGCACGAAAAAAACAATTTGTACCGTAACTTTTCATATATATATATATTTGTGAGGGATTAAATGAGAACTCCCTTTTTTTGTAAGAATTTTAAAAACCAATGTGAGCCACTAGTTTTTAATAGCAAAATGGTAATTAACAAAAACATAAAAAAGTATAAAACAAAAAATAACATAATAATAAAAAAAACAAAAAAATGTTTTCCTAGCTTCCCACTCTCATAAAAAAATAAACAAAAATTTATAAAAAGTTAAAAAAATTCTCATTTTTTTACGAAATTCATTTTACACATGTGTAATACCAGATTTACACGTGTAAATTCGGTATTACACATGTGTATAACTAGATTTACACATATGTAAATAACGAGTGGATAATTTTTTTAAAAAAGTTATATTAATACGTGGGCGTTGGAAATATTAAAAAATACTAAAATTATTGGTGAATTTTTTTGAGAAAAATTATGTCGTGAAAAAAAGTTATAAACGTTTTTAAAAAAAGGATAAAATGGCATATGACTTGCATGTGATAATAAATATGTGGCTTATATTGGTTCCTAAATTTCGCACAAAAAACTATGGTTTTCAAAATAACCCAACTATATATATACATATATATACATATATATACATATATATATACATATATAGGGGAGGGATCAAATGAAAATCACATTTATAATTAAAAACCATAAAAACTACTTTCAACCAAACAAATAATTTTTATTTACTTTTTTTTTAATTTTTTCAAAGGGCAATATAGTAAAGTACGCATAGTTAATTTAGGAAACTATTATCATGGATATAACTCATTTTCTTATTTGACTTTTGTATGTCTATTCAAATTTGTGACCATATTTTACTAATTAATTCACAAATCATTTTTATTACTTTTTTATATGATTCAAATATTCATTCTTTTATCGTTTTATCTTAAAATCCTTGATTATAATGTGGATTCATTAAGTGTAGTTTATCTTGAGAATGTAACATATACGTAACAGGTGCTGTTACGTATACCTAACAAATGTTGTTACGTATAACTATTACATATACGAAACATCTGCAGTTACTTATACGTAACATTTGCTGTAACATATATGGTGGGTTCAGTAATGGTATATGTAACAAGTGTTGTTACGTATACGTAACAACACTTGTTAGGTGTATGTAACAACACTTGTACGTATACGTAACATATGTTGTTGCGTATACGTACCATCTATTGTTACGTTGTAATATACATATGTAACACTCTTTATTTTTTCAAATTTATATTCTCGTGTACGTAAGTGTTAAGTTTCATATAAATAACACAATTTGTTTTAATTTTTTATAGTAAATAGGAGAGATGAGAGAGAATAGATGATTCGGAGAAAGAAAAGTGAATAATTAATTAGAAAAGATGAGAGAGAAACATGAATTTTATTTTGCGTAAAATGTCCCTAGTTATTAAAATCTTACCAATTAAACTTCACTATATTTACAATAATGCCACTATTAATATAAACCATTGATTAAATGCCATTAATGGTTACATATTGGCTTTCATGGTTTTCAATTATAATATGGTTTTTAATGGATCCCTCCCCTACATATATATATATATATATATATATATATATATATACATATATATATACATATATATATATACATATATATATATAGAGGGTGGTTCAAATAAAAAAAAAAAGAATTCCCTAAAAAGGCTAAGAAGCAATTTGGTAATGACACGTGGCCATGTCTAAAATTTGTTAAGAAGGGTAATATTGTCTTTTCACTAACCAACATATCAGCAGCGCCAAATTTGGTTTGTTCATTCTTGTTCCTATTTTTCCTGATCCTAATCGATTTTAAGCTCCTTTTATTTAGGGTTTTGATTTGATTTAATCAAAACTCAATCCAATTTCATTATAAAATCAGTATAATTGTCGATATCTGTGTGTATTTTGATCAATATCTTCTTGAGTTTCTTCAGCGACTTCATGTTCTTCATTGAATTCATCTTTTTCATCTTCATCATCAAATTAGAACAGAAGGTACTTAATAATGCATTCGTTTTTGCTTGAATGAATTCAAAACCCAGATATATATTGTTTTTCATTCACATCACGTTTAATTTTGTCATATTTAGGTTCTGAAATATTAATATCTTATAACAGAGCTTGTTTTTCTATATAATCACATTGATCTAATCAATTTCATACTTCACAATATATAGTATACCTTCAGACAAGATGACCGCTGTTCCAATTAATGGTAATTCAATCATTTGATTTCCTAATTGTTTCTGTTTTCTTATTATACTTTTAATATACGAACTTTTATACCATTTGTTTATATTAAAATAACTGAGAGTACTGTTTTCAATATTGTGCTGTTTTGTTGACTGTGCTATTTAATCTTATATGTATGTGAGCTATGTGATTTGACTGTGCTATTTAATCTTCTATGTATGTGAGCTATATGATTTGATAATGTGTTTTGTTATGTTTTCTTTTTGTTATTTTTCAGGCTTTTATAATATTATGTTGTTTTCTTCACTCTGCTATTTAACCTTCTATGTTTATGAGCTATCTGAATTGATATTGTGTTTTGTTTATTTTTGCTTTTTCTTATTTTAGGCTTTCGTTGTTCCCCTAGTACCGATAAGAAGTACACTCCCAATATTGCTAATTCATTTAAACCTAAAGTTGGTATGGTGTTTTCCTCCCTTGATGAAGCGTTCAATTTCTATGGTGCTTATGCTAAGTTAGGGGTTTTACTATTTGAGTAGGTTATCTTTAACTTTTAATGTCAAAGTTTTTTTTAGCAGATACTGTTTGCATCTAATCCCTTTTGTATATATTACATATATTACCTTTTGTTGCAACTTACAATAACCTTCATGAATGTAAATGCTTGATTCATAATCAAATGCCTAAAATCCCCAAGAAATGCATGGGAATGTCGGATTATCCAAAATGGATTGGACCTAAAGTTTCAAGATATGTTTGTTCAAAGATTTTACCTCCTCAATGGTGAAATCTTATAAAGCAAAAACAGTTTCACTAAAAAGTATGTAATGGAATATGCAACCGCATAATAAGTATTATGTGGAGCAAAGTCTAGCCCATAATTTGAAGGAACTATTTGGTTATTGGTGAGTCTTTATGGTGAACAAATGTATAAACCCTAAATAATGACTTGGGGTGTTTTGTATTGTATCAAATCCCTCCACATGGTGGTGATCCAACTAAAATTTGGATTCTAGTGGGACAGTTGATCATGAACTTATGATAGCTCTAGTGAAATAGGCATGAGTATTAACATCTAAGGTTCTGTTCTAAGCCAATACTAACCAAATGATGAGCCCAAGTGATCCTCTACAAATATTTTTTAAATGGTGAATCTACATTACTTCTATTTTTAATTTTGAATTACTTCAAACTAATTTACTTTAATATAACATTTTATAAAATAAAAAGACAATTTATAAGTAATTACAGAAATCATTATTATTTAATGCGTGAGAATGATGAAGAAAAATTGAGAAAATACAGAAGAGTGATACATGTATACTAAAATTTTTATTTATTAAAAGTATGTAGATCAAGTAAATACAATAGTCAAATATGCATAAATGTAAAAACAAAATATATTAAAACAGCCTCGTTGAAACCACTATCTTGAAAATAATTGCGTAGTAAAAATTTGTTGCACATATATTATTTAAAAGTATTTTTCTTGTACCAAATATGTGTTTTTAAAACTTAACGCATAGAAAAATACTAATATATTAAATACTTATAACAATAGAAAAAACAAACAAAAGTACTTGTTTCATGACACGAAGCAAGCATGTTTCATGCTACTTCCACCAAAAGGTAAAAGGAAGATTGATAAACGCACGTTTGTTGATTCATGAATGAGAAGGAGGTTGAATTTCTTTTCTTTGAAGCACATGCACGTGACTTAGATATCACAATTTCTCCCAAGTTTTCACTTTTGACATTCATGAACTCATATCAAATACGTTTCTAGGGTTTGACAAATATATCGGTTGAAGATATTTTTATGGTTTTAGCGTATGAGGTTTTCATTTTTTGTCATTTCAGTTAAATCTTCTCAAATAAAACAAAATAAGTTTTGACACATATCGTCTTCTTACATTTGTTTTGCCACGCGTTACTACCTAAGCAGGTCAATCATTTAATGATGACTATAAATGGTAATGATATTTTTATATATTTTTCAAATTATAAAACATATTTTTTGATAAATTAAAAACATGTTTCTTTTTATTAAAAACAAATTTTTTTATAAAAATAAATTTTATGAAATATTAAGTTTTTAATACAAAGAACTTAAAATAATTGACATTGTTTATAAAACTATATTTTCTAAACAAATTGGAATGTTTATAAAAAAAGATTTTTAAACACAAAAGTATGAAAATAATATTTTTATTGTTTTATTATTTAAGATAGTTAATTATACGTAATTTCGATCATATCTTATTTTAAAAAAATATTTTTAATTATTAACTGCTAATTTACTAATTTTATTCAACTCATGTAGTACACAAGTTTCTAAACTAGTAATTAAAATATTATGAAATCTAAATCCTATCACACACATCTTGAATTTTGAAATTTCCATTGAACCCGATCGAGAGATGGTTAGTTATGATAGTTGTTTGAACAATAATCATATTATGATCTAGTTATATGATGTCCCCAAGTTTATGTCGTTGGTTGATTGTCAAAGCAACTTACAAAATGGAAGCTTAAACCTAGAGGGTAGAATGTGATTGTTTCGTTGAGGTGTAAGTTTAGAATGAAGTTGAAACTAAAAGGAACACCAAAGGTAAAAATTTGCAACAATAGTATGAAACCCTATATAATCATTTACCCCATTTATATCATTCCATCATATGTTTTTTAATTATCTTATTATTTGTTCTCCATTGGCACGAATAATTTTGGGGAAATCATAAAAAATGACACCTATTTTGTTCATGCTCGTAATAGCCGAAATAAATGTCATCTTGGTCCTATTGTTTAGGACACCTCTAAGGAAACTAGTGATGTTTGTGTTGGATTGTTTAAAGGAGGGTTGCGGTCCCATTATGTCAACTGTCGGGGTGACATTGTTTGCAGTTTTGATGTCGAGTTTGTATAGTATAATGAGGATTCAAAAACGCTCGATGGAGACTGGAGCTGTGAATCCAACTGATTAAGTTCTTCTGGCCAATAATATTGTCAAAGTCAAATTTGACTATATTTTAAAACTTAAATATTAAAACCCGACTTAGGCTCGATCTAACCTTTTTTAAACCTATAGCACATAATTAAATTAATAAGTTGTATAAAAAGTGGCAATAATAACTAAAAGTAGTATTAATCGACTTGATCGATTCGAGCTTAACTTGACTTGGTTATATATAATTGGTAACCTATTAAATGATAAAAATTATAAACTAGCACAAGCTTAATAAGATTCACACGCTTTTCGGGTTGTCTATTATGACATAGAAGCTCTAATAATTCAAAACAATCGATTTTAATTATAGTTTGATTGAGTCTTTAGTAACATGTGAGTTAACTTGACTCGGTTACATTAATCTACTGGTTAAACATGATATAGTTATTATAATGCAGGTTTATGCTTATTCCTTGGGTTGATGATAGATAGACATCATTACTACGTTAAGAGGTTCGATGAATCTGCACGTTTCAGCCCTACAACAAAACTAATGAAACTTTTGAGACAGAGTCAGATTGAATCAACCTTCATGTCACTGCAAGAAAAAGACCCTATCGCGACTAGGTCTATGGCGACGACATGATGTTGTCGCCATAGGTCACCCTAAGACGACATCGTCGCCATAGAGTCACTTTAATTTTTGGCTATTCCAAACCCATGGCGACGACTTGTCGTCGCCTTAGGGTGACCTATCGTGACAAATAAAAGTCCTCGCCATAGGTCTATTTTATTTACATTTTGATTTATTTAAAATAATGCTAGAATTTTAAAAATTATGTGTGGACCTAAGGCGACGACATGTCGTCGCCATAGGTCAAAACGTTTTTTTTTCTTTTTTTTTTTTCTGAAATAACTAGGAGGGAAATAGTCCCGCCATTATGAAAACTCTATGGCGACGATGTCGCCGCCATAGCTCAAAACATTTTTTTTTCTTTTTTTTTCACAAAATAATTAGGAGGGAAATAGTCCCGCCATTATGAAAACTCTATGGCGACGACATGTCGTCGCCATAAGGTTTTATGATTTTCTTAAATATGATATTAATAAAAGTAATAATTATAATTAATAATAATAAAAATATTATTATTAATTTATGTATATGTTATTGTTATTGTTATTATACGAAATATTATTATTATTATAAGTAGTAATAATAATAATAATAATATAATGAATATTATTATTTAATTAACTGTGTGTATGTTTGTATTATTTTCTTAAATAATATTATATGCTTTTAATTTATTTTGCAAATGGAATAAAATCTTATTAAATGTGATTTTTTGAAAGATAGATAAAGATAAATTAGGATTACTAATTTTTTTAAATTTAAGATGAATCTCAATAGTATAATGTGGATTAAGTATTTGATGAAGTTTAAGATTGTATTTCAATTTTGACTAAATGATATATGTTCAATCATCTAGTCATTTAATTTTAGTTAAAAGAAGAAAAAAACTAATTTTATATGTTGTGATAATTATAATTATTAACAATTAGTGTCAATCATGGTCAAATATGTTTGATTATAATAGTTAGAATCGATTGAATATGTTAAAGTTTAGCTATGAGCGAGTTATGAATATTAGTGTTAAATTATATGCATTAATGGCAATTTACGAGAAATTATGATTGTTATGGATAAGTTAAGTTTGTTTATATTTAGTTATCATAAATGAGTGTTAAACAAGGTCAAATATGTTCGGTTATGGTGGTTGGGGTCGATTACATTCGTCAAAAGTTTGCTATGATCCAATTATGATCATTGGTGTTAAATTAAACACGATGTTGGTAATTTACAGGAAATTATACTTATTAACGGTAAGTTAAGTTTTTTTATGCTTAGCTATCATCAGTGAGTGTCAAAAAAGGTGACATATGTTCGGTTATGATTATTAAGGTCGATCAAATACATTAAAGGTTAGCTATGATTGAATTACGATGATTAGTGTTATATTATGCAATTCGATGGTAGTCATCAATGAGTATTCAACAAGGTCAAATATGTTCGATTATGATGATTAGGGTCGATTGCATACGTCAAATGCTAGCTATGATCAAATTATGATCATTGGTGTTGAATTATACATATTGATAATAATTTATAGAAAATTAGGCATACTACTCATAAATTAAGTTTGTTTATTCTTAACATCAAAGAGTGTCAAAAAATCTCAAACATGATCCGTTATTATAATTAATTTTGATTTTATACGCCAAAGATTAGGTAAGACGAGCAAGTATTATTATACATATGATAATATGTTTATAATATAATAATAGTAGTAATAATAATAATAATAATAATAATAATAATAATAATAATAATAATAATAATAATAATAATAATAATAATAATAAATAAATAAATAATAACCATCATAATAATAATTATAATAAAATACTAATAATAATAATAATAAATAATAATAAATAATAATAATATAATAATATCTTTAATTATAACATTATTAAAAATAATAAAAAATATAAAATATCATAAAACACTCTATGGCGACGACATCTCGTCGCCATAGGTGTTTCGTGTCGTCGCCGTAGATATTTCATATGCCGCGTGATTATCCCGCCATTAATTTGCGAAAAAATTAAAAAAATAAAAACCCTATGGCGACAAGGGTGCAGTATCTTTTAAAGTAGGGATTACAACCTTATCACTTTCACTTTCCCAAACCCAAATCCACCCACAACCAGCCTTTATCTCCGACGAAAACAACCAAAATCCGACCACCACTACCATTTCTAGCCACCACCACCGTTCCTAGCCGCTACCACCACCACTTCCATCACCCCCATTACGCCTCCCATCACACCCTACCAAGAATGGAGCATCTTTAGGTTGCACCACCACCATTGTTCCTACCACCATGACTACCACTCCTACCACCACCTCCATTCATGTCTCTCTAGGCTGATGTATCATTATCTCACCACCCCCTTCATCGACAACATCTCATTATCATTGTTTTTGTTAAGATTTTAAGGTGTGTATATTATCTATTTCATTAGTTATTTAAATATTTTGATTTGTTTTTGTTTAGTAGAATGATATGATAATATGTTGATATATTTGATTTTTGGTTTGATTTTGTTCTTGTTTTGATTTGGTTAATGATATGCTTTGAATTATGTATGTACGCATAATATGTGATGAAAGTATTGTAGTTTGATTTGGTTATTTAGTTTAATTAATAAACACATGATGAACATGTGATGAAATTGAATATATGTGCTAGATGATTTTTGTGTTAGAACTTTAAGGTATGTATGTTACATTCTTTTGTTAATTAGTAAAAATATTAAGTTGAATTATTGCTATAGATGATTTATGTTGTTAGAATTATAAATTGTTGAATTGGTTATTGAGTTGATAGAATGATATGATGAATTATGTTTTGTTACATGTTTTAGGATTAATGTTAATTATTCAGAACCTAATTCATGAGCATATGATGAATTGCATTTTAAAACATGTTAGGATTTTATTTATGCTTGGAAAATGTTTTAGGGTTTCATTTAGTTTTATAACTTGTATTTATATTTATGTCATGTTTATGTATATGTATAAGTCATCTTATAAAGATTGTCTAAAGGAACAACAACGTGAAGGAGGGCACATTATAGGGAAGTGTTTGGACGGATCAAATCGAGGCAAAAGAATATTAGGTAAATTTAAAATTTTCATTTCTATTATATGTTAACTATGTTATTATCATGTGTTCATATGTTGTTACTACTTTAAATTAATTTAATTTAATACAATGTTAGTACCTTGTTGGTTTAGTATATTATTTAGTTTAAAGTTGGATATTATCAAGTTAAATCACTCGAACACATTTATAGATCAATATTAGATATTGTTACTTGCATTGTTGATTTATTGAAACTTAAAACCGTTATCTTTTATTATTTATAACTGGACGTGATTTTTTTTTATTTTACTACAGTTATGCTGTTGAATTTTCATAAAAATATTAATAAGCATATTTTGTTATGAATGATTAGGTGGATCATCATTACATGGGATGAGCAAACGAACACACTTAGGAATACATGCGTGAAATGCAGGAACGGATGAATTAATCAAATCCTAATGACGACGAAGATGATCAAGATGACGACAATTTGAAGTTGTTTGTTTTGTAAAAGATTAAAGATGTTTACACCGGTTATTTTGTTTAAATGCACGTGTATGTAACTTCCATTGTAAAATAATTTTCTTTTGGGTATAAGTAATATTATCTTTCGTTTTGTGTATAAATATGTTCTCGAAACCTGAAATATTAAGAAAAACCTGAAAAATATAAAAACAATTTATAAATTAAAAATTAAAATGGTAGGGTCTATGGCGACGTCGTCGCCATAGGGTTTTTCTCAATTTTTTTAAAATTTAATTTTTTATTAAAATAAAAAAAATAGTTGGACCTATGGCGACGACATGTCGTCGCGATAGACCGAAAAATAAAATAATTTTTAAATTAAAATACAATATGAAAATTTTGTGCCGACAACTCTATGGCGACAACTTCTCGTCGGGATAGACCTCTATAGCGACAAGGTTGCGACGACTAGGTCTATGGCGACGATATGTCGTCGCCATAGCCTATGGCGACGACAAACCGACCCTATCGCGACGACAAATGTCGTCGCCATAGCCCTTATTTCTTGTAGTGTGTATAATAATAACGTTTATATGATTCGTATTCCTATTGATAATCATCGTTTTATTGTAACAAGGAACCCTGATTGGTCGATTATACTTTTAATTAGGGCTAGCAATATAGGATTGTGAATTAAAACTAGAGTTTGTTAAGGGTTATGAGTTATGACCAATGTTGTTTTAAAAAGGTTTAACTCAAGAGGTTATAAAGACTACAATGCTAATGAGTCTTAGATCAATTGGTTTGCTAGTATGCATCTCATGGCTTTTAAAATTGAAAATCATGGGTTCGAGTTTCATTTGGCCTAATATGATTCAAGTGCGACCCGGTCACTAGCGTTATCTGTGGTCGCGGACGTGGTGGCCTTTCGCCTATAAATATACCTGGATGAACGAGTTTAAAATATTGTTATCCGTTAACAAAATAAAGACTACAACTAAAAGTTGTTATATATAAATTTAATTATTCGTCAACTAAAAAAGGTGTTATATGTAAAGAATCAGCTTAGGATAAAAATATTAAATTAATTATTATTTATTAAAATTTAAAAATTGTAAAATATTTTTTAAGATAAAATGTAATTGAAATTACATATAATTAGTTTAGTCAATAAAACAATAACAACATTTTTCAAAACTTTTGTCTTTAAAAAATTTTGCTTTTAAAAATTTGTTTTTTTAAACAATCCAATTTATTTAAAAAATACTTTTTTTAAATAATGTATTTTATTTTATAAAAAGAATTTGTATTAAAAAGCTTCATATTTCATTAAATTTTGTTTTTAAAAAGATTATGTTTTTTAGAAAAAGAAACATGTTTTCAGTTTATCAAAAAACTATTTTAAAATTTTAAAACTATATAAATTATATGATTAGTATTTAATGTATTATTAAATAGTTAACTTTCTTTCTACTAACGACACATGTCCAAATCTTAAATGGAGCCTAGTTTGACAATATAGAAAAAATACATGTGGCTTCTAGAAATTTTAATTTATAAGTATAGATTCATCATTATTAATTATTTTTTTAATGATGACTTTTGCAAAACGCATTGATGAATTAATATCATTATGTATTTTTAATTGTAAAACACAGTGATAAATCAACAATAAATTTATATAATATTTAAAATGTCTCTAATTTAACTATAAAATAACATATATCAAACCCAGAATCATTATAAGCATTTTTAGATTAAATAGTACTAGTGGTGTCCATCAACGCGTGTTGCGCGTGTGACAGACGTTCGAACCCACTTCTCAACAATAGCCCTCTCATGAACACTACTATAATCGAGCCTAGAACTGACATTCGATTGTGACTACTAACCATAGAATATACCATTTTGAAGGCTCAGAAGTGCCATTCATTTGTGGTTGCAAACAACCGCTTGCCATGCCAAAACAACGAACAAGACACATTCTTAGTTTTTCGTCATCGCTGACGTGTAAGGCAAGCCTACGGAATAGAACCGTGCCAAAAAGCGTCAAGCGGCATACTCATTACCATCATAAGGTCAAGACTGTCGTGCCAAACCGTCTCAACCGGGCCAACCCCGACCATCCTAAACGTCAAAAGTAACTATAAGTAATAGAAAACAAAAATGGCCAACAAAATCATATTTAAAATGCAACGAAAGGAACAATCTTTACACATCTATAGTTGTCTTAGATGCATGCCTTATTATCATCATCAATCGAACCCATCAATGCAAAAGAAACTTGTACCATGCTACCTATTAGTTGTACCAAAAAATAACAGTTCATTCATAGAATTTTTTACTCTCAACTTTGATCACCTATACTTTTTATTTTTTGTAAATTTTTGTTTTACGTTTCATTCTAAGTTTTGTAAGTTAAAACGATGCAACATGCATGTGAGGTTAAAAATTTTTAAGTTTCGCTTTAGGTTTTGTTCTAAATTTTGTGAGTTAAGATGATGCAACATGCGTGTGTGGTTCAACGTTTTCATATCTATTTATTTCCATTTGACAGGTTTGTCGCAACACGTTGGTGCTATATTGACTTAGTTATACTTTTATATGTTTTACATTTCGGTCTAATTACTTCGCATTAACATATCATAACTTTAGTGTTGGTTTTACGTCTGGGCGCAACACGAAGTATTAATTCTAGTTGTACTTTATATATATATATAAGACAAACATGAAACAATTAATGCGATAGCGTACAAGTAAAGAGTGTTTTGTATTGGTTTCACCCATGGATGGAAAGAATTTTTCTAAAATACATTCAAGCCCTCCAAAAATTATACTTTTACCCCCTTAAAGTTTTAACTATATCTACAATTTAGACTCCAACTTATTAATTTTTCATTTAGACAAACTTAAAAATTTTTATTTATATTTGTTTTTTCCTTTTAAATTTTAAAATATGATATTTTATGAATTTTCGAATACGTACTACAAAATACTTATTTTCAGCTACTTATTTTCGAATACGTCATAATGTAACATTTCATTGATACACACACGTATAATATTTCGAAGATATAATACAAGAAAATCATGATACTGGCGTATCTTTTCAGCATCATTGCCAAAAATAAAACAAAACAAAATCCACCGACTCTATTTTACCTCTATAAACCCAACGGTACGACTCCAGTACTTCATACCAACACACAACTTCCTTTTTCTTACACACACACACACACTCTCTCTCTCTCTCTCTAGCCTCAGAGATCCTTTCAATCATCATCTCCACCACCATGATCGCTTGGTGCCATGACGAAATCGAATCGGTGCATCAACGGCATTCGGTAGTTACTACGATTCAGTTTAACGTTAATCAGCCGATCAGGTTGTTTCTTACATGCATTTGCATTTTCTGTGACCTAATTCTTCCAAGCTCCTTTTTACTTGTTGTTCTTTGGTGATTCCTTAATGGCTTCTTATCTGCTTGTTAGTTACTACAATTGATTAGGCGTTATCGGTGATGCGTTTGATTTATCGATTGTGCGCTGTAAGCCTGTCATCGGATATGCGTGCTAGATAGGAGTTTTTGGTGCTGATGCTTGATTTATTGATTGCGCGTTGTAATTTCTTAATTGCTTCTTATGTGCTTATTAGTCATCACGATTGATTAGGCGTTCTTGGTGCTGATTTTTGATTTATCCGTCGTATGCTGTAATGTCATCTGCTATATACGTATTATTTAGGCATTCTTGGTGTTTATATTTGATTTGTTGTTTGTGCGTTGTAATGTCTTAATTGCTTCTTATCTGATTAATTAGGCGTTATTGGCGCTGATGTTTTATTTATTGATTATGTGTTGTAATTTCATTTGTTGTACATAATTCTGTAGAGTGATCAACCGGTGAGGAACAGGGGAGTAATAGTAGATGCTCTCTTAAATGGCCTTTCAAAAAGGCTCCAGTAATACCTTGCCATGTGGACAGCACTACTCCAAGTTTATAACTAATTTTCTGATTAATAAAAGAATACTAATTAATCTAAATCACAAGGACAAGATGATGCTGTTTAAACATTAAACATCTTTGAAAACACATGTTCTTTTGCCTTAAGATTTAATAATA
This sequence comes from Flaveria robusta, assembly GCA_025506415.1. Lineage (NCBI taxonomy): Eukaryota > Viridiplantae > Streptophyta > Magnoliopsida > Asterales > Asteraceae > Flaveria > Flaveria robusta. Next base: position 28,811,583 of record CM046472.1, read on the forward strand.
CAATACCATGCCTGAACTTGTTTGGCACTATTATGCTTTTTTTCATGCAGGTCTTTGGTAAGCTTATTAGGTGAACAAGCATCTGAAATTTGGTAATCCTGTCGTAACGGTATGTATGATCGCACTATACAGCCGTTCTAATTAAGCATTATGTTTTACATTTAGTTATCAATATTATTATCTTGATGAAATTTCAGTTTGTTATCATTATTGAACTGAAGTTTACATAAGATTCTTAATATTTACACTATCATAAAGCTAAGTCTTCTTTTTTTGTTATGCAGTAATGATTAGTGGAGTTAACTAATTATGAAAATCATGTTACCAGAGTTGGAACTTCCTATTACGATAATCTTACACACGAACTCCATGTGCTGGAACTTTGGGATGACGGTACTGCAGAGTTTCCTCTAATTGATATGGGTAAAGGATACTATTGCTTGATCTCTTACATACAATATTTCATCCAAATTGAAGCCCATTTTATTAGTTCACTAATATGATTTGGATTTTCCGCATTCATCACATGTCAATCTCTAATTGTAGGTCATTAGACAGCTTACTTCAGTTTAAACAACAGGATGGTAATATCAAAATTTATCACGTCTCATCAAGTACCAGGTTAAGCCCTTGATCATATACATTATCACATTGAGCTTGTGGAATCTATATTTACTCCTATGAGTGATGCTAAGGTATATGTAACCAAATTTGATCTTTCTGATGAACCAAAATATAATCCTCTTTTGAGGTTCATACTACTGCCAAAGACTGAAAAGGCATGCTACTTCTCGCTCATTATGTTTACTAGACGAATTTGGCAAGGGAATAGTTATCGAGAATCATATAGTGTCATTAATGATCTATGTTTATTGGATTCTGTTTTATTCAGTCGTTTCTTGAGCAGGTTAGTTGCCTTTTTTTTAATACCACTGCTTTAGCTGATGGCAGGCTATAAATCAATTCTTGACTTGTGACAGGTTGATTCATGCATCTCAGTGGATTTAGCTTATGTATATGAACTGGTTAGTTGCCTTTTTTTCACTGTAGTGATCCCTGACATCACAATATGCTTCAAATTAGATTCAGTTGCAGTGAAACAGAGAGATATTGTTAGTTCATCCTCTAAGTACTACTTAGCTTTATGTTGCCCTTTTCTATGATTTATTGTAATTTTTGTAGGTAATTGGTGTTATTGATGTAAACAGAAGTAAAAGCAAAGGTTACTAGACAACTGTGAAAGATGGTTTTTGTGAGGAGGTTAGGAACATTATTAGTGGCTTCCTTTACCATCTGTTTTTCTTCTGTATGTGTATGCTCCACTCTATTGACGAAACTTTTCTTCGTAATAAAGCGCAGGTGGATGAACCGGGGCAAATATAAGGGAAATTTCCAGACTTTTTGGAGAAGGTGCCATTAATTCCAGTTATAAATTGTTTTAATCAAGTCAAAACTGGAACTTGAACAAACTTATAAAGTAGCATTGTGTATCTATTGCACCTACATGATTATATCACTGCTTCAAATGCAGGTGTGTTCATCGGAACCTGCACGTCTTCCTTACATGTCTAGAGACAAATTGCTTCTACAAGTTGTTTATATAAAACAAATAGGTATGTTTTGTATTTTCTTGTATCATGTTTGGTTTTCTCTAGCACTTACAAACACACTACAAAAGACAATATGAAGTTCATATTGTCTTCTGTCGGTGTGTTTGTAAGTGCTAGAGACCGTAGTAAACTCCGCAAACCATAAACTTTCTAGTTAATTGTTGTTGTTCCTAAGCCTGAATAAAGGAGGAGTGTTTATAACAATAACCATTGGAAAGGGGCCCTAGATTCAAACTTTGCTTCGGGCCCCAAAACAGTTGAGCCGGCCTTGCATTTAAATAAGGGTTCTTAGAAAGTCATGGCACAAACGCTATAGCACATTGTTAAGTTTCTGGTGCCTTTAGAAACGGATTTGGAGGGGTGATTAAGTGTCGATCAACAGATGGGCACTTTAAGATCTTTGCAGTTAATTAGACGTTAATCTGCATTACTTTATGATCTTTAAAGGCTAGTTTTGTTATAAACTTTGAGAGATGACAACCTAAGTGAAGCAGTAAGTGAGAGTCCCATATTGGCTCTTTGAAGGTGTGGAACCTATCTTTATTCTCTTTGATCACATGCTAATTTTTTTGATGTATTTGCAGGTGTTTATTGTTGTATAACCTGCACCTGATCATGTTGAAGTATTAAGTATTGAGTTTTTGAACATTTATATGGGTGATCAAAAATTCTCGAGTTGCTTATACCAAGTATACTATATTTCTGCAGTTTTTGGAATCTTTGATATCTTGTCATTGAGATCCACTATAGCTAGTGTTAGGCCATTATGATCCACTATAACTCCATCGTTTTCAATTATTTGTCATTGAAAAATTCAACTCCCAAGTTTAGTATGTACGTGTAGTGATTGGACCAGGTAATCTTTGCTGTTTGTTTCATGCTTGTTTTAGAGTTCCACTAAATGGAAAAAGTGCATGGTGCTTAGAACATTTCTTTCACTATGGTTTTGATCCTGATGTTTTAGTGCTGAAACACTTTATTTTGTTAGAATTCTGTTTCTGGAGTCGGGAATTTCATGTCAACTATCTTCATTGTATGGATCGTATAAACAATTTGACTGGTTTTTATGCGTTTGATGTAGTCATTGATTATTTACATGCATGTTTAAATGGCAAGTTATGCTGCTTATATATAATAGGACTTTATTAACAACTTTTAGATTACCTTATATGCTTTTTATCTTTTAGAGTCTTTCTGTGCTTCTGCATATCAACATGATATTTGAACTAGTGTTTTTCTGAGAGTCTTCAGGAGCATGCTAACAATTTTAGTGGTGGCCCTCGTGTTTTTAGTCTCCTGTTTAATTGCTTTAGATGGCATGCTATTAATCAAATCTTGAGTTGTGACAGCATGCTTCGTGCATCTCAGTGTATTTAATTTGGTGTCATACTCTTGAGTTCTTGACGCGTCCTCTTGGGAATCAATTTTGCAGCAGAACTCAACTAGCCAGGTACTTTTTTAATTTGTCTCTTCTTTATTCTATCCATTTTCATGGAAAGCTTCTGTAACATGTTGTTTAGTATGCTCATGACCATAATAGCTAATGGCCATGTAGTTTTTTTTTTTTTTTTTTTTTTTTTGTTATTGGCATTGGCATTGGTTGCTCGCCAAAACAATTATGCAAGGCCCCTGATGGCTCCTGAAGTTGCAATTGATATTCACAATGAAAGGTCAGATTTTATTAAAAGCTTCTTTCTGTTCAGAATACATACACAACTCCTCAAACTGATTTTTTCATAATGGACTGCTTAAGTGAATTAATATGCATGCAATTAGGGAGTAACATTTAGCTGATCCTGTGACCAGACGTGTTTTGCACGGGATGACAGCTGAAACATTTATTCCTAATGATACAAAGATTATTGATCACAGTATGTGGGCTGAATCTTGTTATTGTTTATTTGCATAGAGGGATGTTATCACATCTTATTAATTCTTTTACTACTTTTTCATATTCCAATTCTCAGGGACTGTTCTTATCATTACATGACCTGATTATACATGCGAAGCTTATATATAAAGCAGGTTATTTCTATCTAGAATATGTTTCTACTTGTATTCTTTTCACATAAAACCTGCACATAGAGTCCAGTGAAGCGTGTTGAACACGGTCACGGAAATCAGAATTTGCTATCAAGATTGAACTCTTTTAAATCACCTATCACATTATCGTTTGAAAGTGCAGGTACGTTGATAGTTTTTCTATTTTGTGGGAAATAACCTCTTGCACAAAGTCTTGGGTAAAGCTACGTACATCATATAGTGAAGCGATCTGACCCCTCCGCGGACCCTGCGTAAAGCGGGAGATGAGTCAAGCACCAGGTACGCTCGTTTTCTTTTTATATTCTATCATAACATCCTTAAACGTGATTATTTGTTTCATCTGAAGACCTTTTAATTTCTTTACGTGATACACTAAAATCCGTCAAGGTATTACCTGTATATATGAAGGTGCCGAACCTATCTTTATTCTCTTTGATCACATGCTAATTTCTTTAATGTATTTATGGGTACATATGGTTGTGGGGCTGAAGACGGAAAGGGACACCAGCCGCATCAAGGCCGTTCACTCTGCCGCGAAACCAATCCATAACCTGCAAGTACTCATGCTGACCATAATTACTTCCTACAATCCTCATTTACGAAGTATTGAGTTTTTGTATATTTACATGGGTGATCAAAATTCTCGAGTTGCTTATAGCTAGCAGGTATACTATATTAATGTAGTGAAAAAATTCAACTCCCAACCTTATCATGTACATGTGGTGTGATTGGACTAGGTATTCAGGTAATCTTTGCTCTTTGTTTCATGCTTGTTTTAAAGTTCCACTAACCGATAAAAGTATATGGTGCTTAAAGTATTTGCTTCACTAATGTTTTGATCCTGATGTTTTAGGGCTTAACCATGTTATTTTGTTAAAATCTGCTTCTGGAGTCAGGAATTCATGTTAACTATCTTCATTGTACGGATCATATAAACAATTGATTGGTTTTTATGCGTTTGACGCAGCTGTTTATTATTTACATGTATATTAAATGGCAAGTTATGCTGCATACATAATATGACTTTGTTAACAGCTTTTACATAACTGTATATGCTTTTTATCTTGTAGAGCCTCTATGCGCTTCTGCATATCAACAAGATATTGGAACTAGATTTTTCTGAAAGTCTTCAGGAGCATGCTAACTATGTTAGTGGTAAGCCTGCCATTTGTATACTTCTGTTTCCATATAATTGCTTAAGCTGCGAGGCTATTTTTTAATTCTTTAGTTGTGACGGTATGCTTCATGCATCTCAGTGGATTTAGCTTATGTATATGAGCGGGTTAGTTGCCTTTTTCTTTCACTATTGTAATCCGTCATATCGTAATATGCTTTAAGTTAGATTCAGTTGCAGTGAAGCAGAAACATATTGTTACTTATTCCTCTAAGTACTGGCTTTGTGTTGCAACCCCTTTTTCTGATTTATTGTAATATTTATAGGTAATTGGTGTTGTTGATGTACATATAGTAAAGACACAAGTTACTAGACAACTATGAGGGATGTTTTTTTGATGGGTTAGGGACATTATTTGTGGCTTCTTTAACCGCCCGTTTTTCTTTTTCCTGTGTATGTTCCGTTCTCTTGATGGAACTCTTCTTCAAAATAGCACGCAGCTTGATGAACCTGGGCAAACACACTAGGAATTTCCAGACTTTTTGGAGAAGGTGCTATTAATTCCTGTTACAAATTGTTTTAATTGAGTCAAGACTGGAACTTAACAAACTTATCAAGTAACGTTGTGTATCTATTGCAGCTGTATATGATTATATCACTACTTCACATGCAGGTGCGTTCATTGGAACCTCCACGTCTTCCTTGCATGTGTAGAGACAAATTGGCTTCAACAAGTTGTTTCTATGAATCAAATTGGTATGTTTTTGTATTTTCTTGTACCATGTTTTGGTTTTCTCTAGTTCTTACAAACACACGTAGAGTAAACACTATAACCCCATGTAGCTTCTAACAATCCCCTTGAATTACGTGAGTATGCAGCCAACCGTTATAAGTTAGGATCATGATAAGGCTGTCAGCTTAAGTTAAACATAGCTGGAACTAGTCTTGTAGTTGATATATTTAGGTATTAGTTTGTTACTTGGATTGTAGTTGTTACTTTTAGTTATTAGTTTTTTAGTTGCTACCATGTCAAATCAAAATTAAAAATACGACCATAGCGCCTCGAAAAGAAAAAAGAAAATTAGACACCGTAGTTAACTCCGCAAACCATAAACTTTCTAGTTAATTGTTGTTGTTCCTAAGCCTGAATAAAGGAGGAGTGTTTATAACAATAACCAACAGTTTAGCCGGCCTTGCATTTAGATATGGTTTCTTAGAAAGTCATGGCACAAACGCTATAGCACATTGTTAAGTCTTAAACAGTAAGTTGCAGGTGCCTTTAGAAACGGATTTGGAGGGGTGATTAAGTGTCGACCAACCGATGGGCACTTTAAGATCTTTGCAGTTAATTAGATGTTAATAAGCATTAATTTATGATCTTTAAAGGCTAGTTTTGTTATAAACTTTGAGAGATGACAACCTAAGTGAAGCAGTAAGTGAGAGTCCCACATTGGCTCTGTGAGGATAACAAAGATGAGGGGCCTCCCTATATAATGTGAGGTTCGTTAAAGGAAAAAGCATATCTTTCTCGGCCTTTTGGCTAAGATCAAGTGTAGCATCTGTTCTTATCAGTTTAATATCTCATATGTGGGCCATCGGCCCACTTGATATTAATCTAATTTTTTAAGGGGAAAGGTCCATCACAATAGCTTGCTATTGGGGTCTTTGAGCGTCGCCTTGGCGCTGCACTACTGCCTTGGCCTGGCGCACCCCTCCATACATAAGCTAAAAATGGTTACAAACCAGTTGTCACCCTTGCATTTTTGCTACATTGTTATTTTGTAGTTGTCATAATTGTTTTTTTTTCTGTGTCATTGAAAACTTTTCTAATTGTAATGAGGATTTTTATTAAACTGCTCTAAGTATTAAAAAAGGTTTGGTGTTGAGTGGACTGCTATCTTCCTTGTTCTTGACTATGCTAATGCCTGTGTAGCTTTTTTGTCATTGCATTGGTTGCTCGCCAAGTTGGAATGATGCTAAGGCATTTTTTATGTGACTAAATGTGATCTATCCGATCAACCAAGAAACAATCTTCTTTTGAGGTTCATACTGATGCCAAAGACTTAAAAGGCATGCTAATTTCTTTGAAGGTGTGGAACCTATCTTCTTTATTCTCTTTGATCACATGCTAATTTTTTGATGTATTTGCAGGTGTTTATTGTTGTATAACCTGCACGTGATCAGTTTTTGAACATTTATATGGGTGATCAAAAATTCTCGAGTTGCTTATAGCAAGTATACTATTTTTCTGCAGTTTTAGGAATCTTTGATATCTTGTCATTGAGATCCACTATGGCTAGTGTTAGGCCATTATGATCCACTATAACTCCATCTTTTTCAATTATTTGTCATTGAAAAATTCAACTCCCAAGTTTAGTATGTACGTGTAGTGATTGGACCAGGTAATCTTTGCTGTTTGTTTCATGCTTGTTTTAGAGTTACCACTAACTGGAAAAACTGCATGGTGCTTAGAACATTTCTTTCACTATGGTTTTGATCCTGATGTTTTAGTGCTGAAACACTTCATTTTGTTAGAATTCTGTTTCTGGAGTCGGGACATGTCAACTATCTTCATTGTACGGATCGTATAAACAATTTGACTGGTTTTTATGCGTTTGATGTAGTCATTGATTATTTACATGCATGTTTAAATGGCAAGTTATGCTGCTTATAAATAACAGGACTTTATTAACAACTTTTAGATTACCTTATATGCTTTTTATCTTGTAGAGTCTTTCTGCGCTTCTGCATATCAACATGATATTTGAACTAGTGTTTTTCTGAGAGTCTTCTGGAGCATGCTAACTATTTTAGTGGTGGCCTTGCTGTTTTTAGTCTTCTGTTTAATTGCTTTAGATGGCATGCTATTAATCAAATCTTGAGTTGTGACAGCATGCTAATGATACAAAGATTATTGATCACAGTATGTGGGCTGAATCTTGTTATTGTTTATTTGTATAGAGGGATATTCCAATTCTCACGGACTGTTCTTATCATTACATGACCTCATTATACATGCAAAGCGTATATATAAAGCAGGTTATTTCTATCTAGAATATGTTTCTACTTGTACTCTTTTCACATAAAACCTGCACATAGAGTCCAGTGAAGTCTGTTGAACACGGTCACGGAAATCAGAATTTGCTATCAAGATTGAACTCTTTTAAATCACCTATCACATTATCATTTGAAAGTGCAGGTACGTTGATAGTTTTTCTATTTTGTGGGAAACAACCTCTTGCACAAAGTCTTGGGTAAAGCTGCGTACATCATATAGCGAAGCGATCTGACCCCTCCACGGAACCTGAGTAAAGCGGGAGCTAAGTCAAGCACCGGGTACGCTCGTTTTCTTTTTATATTCGATCATAACATCCTTAAACGTGATTATTTGTTTCGTCTGAAGAACTTTTAATTTCTTTACGTGATACGCTAAAATCCGTCAAGGTATTACGTGTACATATGAAGGTTCTAAACCTATCTTTATTCTCTTTGATCACATGCTAATTTCTTTAATTCATTTATGGGTATATATTGTTGTATAACCTGCAAGTACTCATGCTGACCATAATTACTTCCTACAATCCTCATTTACGAAGTATTGAGTTTTTGTATATTTACATGGGTGATCAAAATTCTCGAGTTGCTTATAGCTAGCAGGTATACTATATTACTGCAGTGAAAAAATTCAACTCCCAACCTTATCATGTACATGTGGTGATTGGACCAGGTAATCTTTGCTCTTTGTTTCATGCTTGTTTTAAAGTTCCGCTAACCAATAAAAGTATATGGTGCTTAAAGTATTTGCTTCACTAATGTTTTGATCCTGATGTTTTAGGGCTTAACCATGTTATTTTGTTAAAATCTGCTTCTGGAGTCAGGAATTCATGTTAACTATCTTCATTGTACGGATCATATAAACAATTGATTGGTTTTTATGCGTTTGACGCAGCTGTTTATTATTTACATGTATATTAGATGGCAAGTTATGCTGCATACATAATATGACTTTGTTAACAGCTTTTACATAACTGTATATGCTTTTTATCTTGTAGAGCCTCTATGCGCTTCTGCATATCAACAAGATATTGGAACTAGATTTTTCTGAAAGTCTTCAGGAGCATGCTAAGTATGTTAGTGGTAAGCCTGCCATTTGTATTGGAGGTATAATTCCTTTTCCTTGATATTATTCCCAATCTCAACGATATATATAGAGTACAATAGGGCTTAAACTATATTTGGCTAATATTACAATTGACTACCAAATATTTCTAATACAATATAATATCACAAGATAATATAAAATATATTGCTAATACACCCCCGCAGTCGAAACTGGAGGAGACCGGATGTTGAGACTGGATCGAAAGTCTTCAAAAAGAACTCGAGGAAGACCCTTAGTAAATATGTCTGCGATCTGAAAACGTGATGGAATGTGAAGAACCCGAACTTGTCCACGAGCTACTTTTTCTCTGACAAAATTAATGTCTATTTTGATATGCTTCGTTCTTTGATGTTGCACTGGGTTTGTGGATAAGTAGACAGCACTTACATTGTCGCAATATACAAGAGTTGCTTTGGATGGTGGGTGATGTAGTTCACATAATAAATTGCGTACCCAACATGTTTAAGAAACAACATTAGCTACACCTCGGTATTCCGCTTCCGCACTTGAACGGGACAATGTAGGTTGGCGTTTGGAGGACCAAGAGAGTAGGTTATCACCCATGTAAACACAATACCCAGAGGTGGACCGACGAGTATCCGGGCACCAGCCCAATCTGCATCTGTAAAGGAAATAAGAGAGCTAGCATTTGAACGCTGAATGGTTAGGCCGTAGGAAATGGTACCATGAATGTAGCGCAAGATGCGTTTTAAAGCATGCATATGTGTGGATCGTGGGGCATGCATGTGCATGCAAACTTGCTGCACCGAATAACTGATATCTGGTCTTGTAAACATGAGATACTGAAGAGCCCCGCAAAGTTGTCGATATTTAGTTGCATTTTCAAGCAAAGTACCATCTGTTGAGCTTAGTTTTTGGTTGGTATCAACAGGAGTGACTATTGAATTGCAGGTACTCATGCCTGCGCGTTGAAGGATCTCGGTAGCATACTTCTGTTGGCTCAAGAATAAAGAGTGATTATCTGGTCGAGTGACTGCTACTCCAAGAAAATAACTGGTAGGGCGTAGATCCTTCATTGCAAACTCATTTGCTAAGAGTTTCATAAACCGGTTTCGAAGCATATCGGAAGAAGTGATTAGTAAAATATCATCCACATAAAGTAAAATGTAGGCTGTGTCATTACCATGGCGATAGATAAAGAGAGAGTTATCGCATTGACTGTATCGAAAACCCATTTGGAACACATAATCTGCAAAACGTTGATACCAAGCTCTCGGTGCTTGCTTTAGACCATATAGGGATTTCTTTAATAAACACACATGATCTGGAAATTGAGAATCCCTAAACCCCAAAGGTTGATGCATGTATACAGTCTCGTTGAGCTTTCCATGCAGAAAAGCATTTTTAACATCTAATTGATGAATAGGCCATGATTTTGAGACTGCGATGCTAAGGATTGTACGAATGGTGACCGGTTTGACCACCGGGCTGAAAGTTTCACCACAATCGATCCCTACTTGTTGGGAGCGCCCGTTACACACTAAACGGGCCTTATAACGCTCCAACGTACCATCTGAACGAGTTTCATGTCGAAAGATCCACATACTTCTCACAATATTCATGTTGGGACTCCGAGAAACTAATTCCCACGTGTTATTATCAATGAGAGCACGGAACTCATCGAGCATGGCGTTCTTCCAATCCTGGTTGTTTAAGGCATCGATAGGATTACGGGGTAGTGGAGAAATGGATGTAGAGGTATGTAGATTGAAAAATGGTTGTTTAAGTTTGGATATTCCAGACATACTACGTGTAGTGATGGTACGAGTAGGAGGCTGGTTTGGGTCGGCTTGTGGTGGTGTTGGTTCGGGAACAGTAGGTTGATAAGGGAGAAGTGTTTTTGGACATCTAGAATAGGTTATAGAAAATCTGGAAGGAGGGGTAGTTGACTGTTGTTGGGCTTAAACTATATTCGGCTAATATTACAATTGGCTACCAAATATTTCTAATACAATATAATATCACAAGATAATATAAAATATATTGCTAATAATTTGTATACTTCCGTTTCCATATAATTGCTTTAGCTGGCAGGCTATTTTTTAATTCTTTAGTTGTGACGGTATGCTTCATGCATCTCAGTGGATTTAGCTTATGTATATGAGCGGGTTAGTTGCCTTTTTCTTTCTCTGTCGTAATCCATCATATTGTAATATGCTTTAAGTTAGATTCAGTTGCAATGAAGCTGAAACATATTGTTACTATGGCCTCTTAAGTACTAGCTTTGTGTTGCAACCCTCTTTTCTGATTTATTGTAATATTTATAGGTAATTGGTGTTGTTGATGTAGATAGAAGTAAAGACAAAGGTTACTAAACAACCATGAGGGATGGTTTTTGTGATGGGTTAGGGACATTATTTGTGGCTACTTTAACCGCCCGTTTTTCTTTTTCCTGTGTATGTTCCGTTCTCTTGATGGAACTCTTCTTCAAAATAGCATGCAGCTGGATGAACCTGGGCAAACAAACGAGGAATTTCCGGACTTTTTGGAGAAGGTGCTATTAATTCCTGTTATAAATTGTTTTAATTGAGTCAAGACTGGAACTTAACAAACTTATCAAGTAACGTTGTGTATCTATTGCACCTGTATATGATTATATCACTGCTTCACATGCAGGTGCGTTCATTGGAACCTGCACGTCTTCCTTGCATGTGTAGAGACAAATTGGCTTCAACAAGTTGTTTCTATGAATCAAATTGGTATGTTTTTGTATTTTCTTGTACCATGTTTGGTTTTCTCTAGTTCTTACAAACACACCTAGAGTAAACACTATAACCCCATGTAACTTCTAACAATCCCCTTGAATTACGTGAGAATGCAGCCAACCGATATAAGTTAGGATCATGATAAGGCTGTCAGCTTAAGTTAAACATAGCTGGAACTAGTCTTGTAGTTGATATATTTAGGTATTAGTTTGTTACTTGGATTGTAGTTGTTACTTTTAGTTATTAGTTTTTTAGTTGCTACCATGTCAAATCAAAATTAAAAATACGACCATAGCGCCTCGAAAAGAAAAAAGAAAATTAGACTAGACACCGTAGTTAACTCCGCAAACCATAAACTTTCTAGTTAATTGTTGTTGTTCCTAAGCCTGAATAAAGGAGGAATGTTTATAACAATAACCATTGGAAAGGGGCCTAGATTCACACTTCGCTTCGGCCCCCAAAACAGTTTAGCCGGCCTTGCATTGGTTGCTCGCCAAAACAATTATGCAAGGCCCACGATGACTGCCGAATCTGTGCTCGATATTCGTAACGGAAGGTCAGATTTTTTTAAAGCTTAGTTCTTTGAGAAGACTCACACGCGCACACACACACATGACTCCTCAAGCTGCTTTTTTTCATAATGGACTGCTTAAGTGAATTCATAGGCATGGAACTAGGGAGTAACATTTAGCTGATCCTGTTACCAGACCTATTTCGTAGGAACCGACAGCTGACACATTATACCTAATTACGTACGGAGTAACATTTAGCCTTTTATTAATATGCTTTAAATGTTTGGTGTTGAGTGGACTGTTATATTTTGAACTGTGTTGTAAAATGTTTTAAATTTGGTTGAGTGGAATAATATTGTTTCTAGAATTTAGGAACTATAGATATTTCCTTAGGCTCTTACTTTTAGTGTTTCCAGATAGGATATCTGTTGTGCATGTCTTTTATTTAAGCATATGTCAACTGGCAGTCTGGAATTAAGGACATCAATACATTATCATGTAGTTTCTCTTGGTTAATCGCTTGAATTATTTTGTTTTAGGTTACAAGATACAACCTTGGTGTGGGTTTGGATACTTCCTGTTGGAAGGGGTTGGAGAAAGTGAAACCCGGTGGAATGGTGTCTTCCAGGAAGGAGTCGGAGGCTGGTGGGGTGGTGGTGTTGTACGGGAATGAGTGTTCATCAAAGGTAACATGTCGGGAGATGATGACTCTTCATGTGTTGGGGTCAAAACACCGGTAGCCCCGAAAATCAAGGGGATATCCTAAGAAGATACAGCGAATGGATCTTGGGTGTAGCTTATGGGGTTGGGTGGCCGAGGTGTTTGGTTAACAAGCGCACCCGAATACCCGCAAGTGGTCATAGGTGGGGTGGCGAAGGTATAATGCAAATGTTGGGGTGAAAAAGTTGAGGCGTCTAGTAGGACGAATGTTGTGGAGGTAGGCGGCTGTGTGGAGTGCTTTCACTTAAAAGGGCGGTGGCAATCGGGCATGTATAAGGAGGGAGCGGACAATGTCGTTTAGATGACGAATCATACGTTCGGCGCGACCGTTTTGGGAGGAAGATTATGGGCAAGAGAAACGAAACAGTAGGCCATGTTGGGATGCAAAGTTTTTAAAGGCATGGTTGTCGAATTCTCCCCCTAAGTCACATTGAAAAGTTTTGATGTGGCGGTTAAATTGGGTGGCTATAAGTCTGTAAAATTTGGTAAATGTAGCGAATGTTTCGGATTTGTATTTAAGGGGGTAGACCCAAACAAAGTTTGAGAAATTATCAATTAAAACCAAGTAATATTTATATCCAGTTTGGCTTGTTATGGGGGATGTCCACAAGTCGCAATGTATGATATTGAATGGTGAAAACGTAAATGAATGTGATTCGTAGAAAGGTAAATGTTTGCTATTAGATAAATGACATGAATTGCAAAAAGAAGAACGTTTATTTGAAGTACAAGAAAAACCAAAATGTCTAGTTAAAACATCAAAAACTTATGTGCTAGGATGTCTGAGGCGATCATGCCATGGGGAAGTTGAAGATGTAACGGAGCAAGCTTGTGGCGGGAGGATGGCTGTGAGACTGGATAAAGATCGCTTGTACTATTGGGGCGGGAAAGTAGTCGTCTAGTTTTGAGGTCCTTCAAGGAAAAACCAAACGGGTCAAATTCAACAGAGACATTATTATCACGTGTAAAACGACGTACGGACAACTAAGTTTTTAATAATGTGTGGGCTATAAAGGATATTGGGTAGGATATAGGTTCGGTTGTGATTAGGAAGGTAGCCTGTGCCCGAACCCTCAATTGGTATACAATGGCCGTTGCCGACTAATAGTTTAGTATTTACAGTAAACGAGTCATGGTGTTTGATCATACCTTTGTTGTCGGTGACGTGGTGTTCGGGCCCCGTATCCATAATGAGGTTCGGGTCCGTGTAGTTTAGCTGCATGGTGCTGAAAGCTTGGCTGAGATCCGATGGTCTTAAAGCATCGTACCCGGGTGCTGATCCAAAAGAAGGTGGGCTTGGGTTAGTAGTGTAGTGGGCCGCAGGGGTGTTTGGTGGTTGATTGGGCCACCAAGTTGTTTGGGTCGGATAAGGGCAAGGTGGGGTATTCCACCAAGCCCATTATGGGTAAGATTGTTGGTTTTGGAAGGCCCATGAGGATCCTGGATTGCCCCCCCGAAAACCACGACCTCGGCCGCCCCTTCCTCGAAAGATTGGCTGTTGCGACCGCGGCCTCGTCTCCGATAGGTGGACTGAGGCGGGTTGTGTGATGGTGCGGGGTTTGATGTTGGTGGTGAGGCATATGGTGAAGGTTGTGTGGTTGGGGCAACCAAAACCGAGGAGGTTTGTTGCTGTCGGGCCTCTTGCCGGAGAACTTCATCGGTTAACATTGCGTGAGCCAAATCCTAGTCGGCCTTCTGAGAGTTGATTAGGGAGGCAGTGGTGTTGAACTCGGCGGAGAGACCACGAACAAGTTGTAGAACGAGGCGTGATTCCGGGACAGGTTGATCGACATCGGTCAGTTGATTGGCAAGATCTTTTAGTTGTTTGCAGTAGTCGTCGACTGAGCTACAAGCCGCGAGAGTAAGGTTCACGAACTTGGTTTCAAGAGCTACAGCTTTGGCTTGCTTATTGCTGAGAAAGATCTTTTCGAGTTTTGACCAAGTCGATTGAGCAGAAGACTTTGTGTTAAGGATGCAGGTTAGTAGATCGTTCGACACGATGCTGTATAACCACTGTGAGACCAGGGTGTCCACCTCTTTTCGGGCCAGGTATGTGGGATCCGTAGGATCCGGGGGTGGGGTGCCATCAATGTGATCAACTACTCGATATGCAATCGAGTGAAACTTGAAAAGCTTCACCCAAGAGGAGTACGTGACCGAGGTGCCATCAAGGGTGCGAATTTTAGATTCTATGTTGGTGACAGAGTACAATAACTAATTTGCCACTAATCTAGGAAGCCAAATCATAAAATAATTACAAGTGATCATGCATATCTAGTCACAATAATAATTCAAATCTAAACCAATATTATCTATAATAATATATATCGGCTAAGAATTTCTATCTAGAACATGTTTCTACTTGTATTTGTTTCACATGAACCTGCACATAGAGTCCAATGAAGCCTGTTGAATATGGTCACGAAAATCAGAATTTGCTAACCAGATTGAATTGTTTTAATTCAACCATCATGTTTTCATTTGAAATGCATGCAGCATTAATTGTTTTTCTTGCAACTTTTTTTTATTCCATAAACTTACCTATTAATAGCCAGACATCACATAGGTAGCACTAAGTTTTTAATTCCCATATTGGAAGTTTTGTGCAGGGAAGTGGGTTTAACTAGTAAATTTGCTGTTGTGTGCATTTGTTTTTTTATAAATATTTTGTTATAATGATCACCAAATGAATTTACTAGTATACAGTAGTTAAATTTTAAACATTGTGGCTTTCCTTTTCCTACCTTAGCCTTCGCCTTTGTTTTGTTATCCATTTAACTTATTCCCTACAAAAATTGTTTAATATACTAAGAAACCAAACATCATCATTGTGATCTACAGAAGTTTTAGCATGTAAATTATTTTAAAGTTGATATTGTAATATTATAAAAACAATAATCAAATTGGAACATGTGCTTATTATGTGACCGGACATGCTTGTTATGGATCATGGGACATGGATTCAGCTTTATTTATTGTTTCTTGCTTTATGTGCCGGATGAGGTTGCTAATTCTTTTCCTAGTTCTCAGAATAAAATACAGAAAATATTCATCTCATTCAAGTACCTTATTATTCTAGCAAAAGCATATATGTAATGCAGGTTGTTCCAAAATTAGTATGTTTCTGTTTGCAACTTTTTTATACCATAAACTTACCCATTAATAGCCTGACATCGTCATTTACAACATAGGTAGCAATGAGTTTTTATTTCCCATATTGGAGGTTATGTACCCGGAAGTGGGTTTAACTAGTAAGTTTAATGTTCAGTACACTTTTTTTTAATATTCCTTTATAATGATCATCAAATGCACTTACTAATATACAGTGGATCACCATGATGACAGATGATAGAACTTTCTGTGCTATGGGTAGCAAGTTTATGGCTGCTGAACAATCCACTTTCATGCTAAGGTATATTTTTAGTAAACTTGACTAAGATCTTAAGAGCTAACACTGCATGGGTTTAATTGGGCTGTAGTTCTTTACTGGGCTACCTTTTTCTAGTTATGCTTATCTGTTTCAGCCCATATTTCATGCTTTATCTGTTAGATCTGTTGGGTTAATCGGGTTTGGTTCACGGGTCACAAGTTAGCGGGTCAAATGGGTCATGGATCAAACGGGTCACGTATATGGAATTGATACATGTTGACTGAGTAAAATGGAAGTGGACGATGGGTTTGTTGCATTAAAATACGATAACGTGGACCTTTTCCTGTGGATTTTTTTGTGTGTGTTTATTTTCTTATAAATAGGATTAGCATTATACATGTTTAGTATTCAATTCTCTGTAATTCTTTTGGAGTGAATACACCGGAAGTTATCCACATTAGTGTATGTTTTGTGTGTGTGTTTCAAGGGCCTGAACCAACATTTGGTATCAGAGCCAGGTTCAAGAGACGGTGAAGCCGGTTTGAGAGTCGACCGTCGAAAGGTGTAACCCGTTGCTGCAGGGTAAATGCAGCAGGGAACCGGGTTCGTTCGGGACAGCAGGTTGCTGTTTCGGGAGTGTTTTACAGCAGAAAACGGAGCGTGAAGGTGTTTCGGTGCAACCTTTGTCGTGGTGGAAGTACCGTTTGAGATGACGGGGGTGAGCGGTGATAAACATTGTTGTTTTCGTGGCTGTTAGTGGTGATCAAAGGAAGAAGATTCGAGGTTGTTTGGTTGTTAGTTGTGGGTTTATACAACTTGTATACAACCGTTGATAACAACAGATTATGTAGGTGCCTTGATCGGCTTGTTTCGTGATAAGAGTCTTACCGACGGAAGTGCGTGAAAAACATGCGTTATGGATCCGTCAAAGAAGGTGTCTTTGGGTTCGGTTCGTTGGCGGGTGAAAGATAACGGTAAAGGCGGTGGCTTTGTTTTCTTAGTCGGTGGAGAAGCTCTTTAAACAAGGGTGACCGGGAAAAGGTATAAGGTGTAAAGAAAAAGAAAGACATTGGAGAACCTATACGATGTGAGCATTATGGCGTTGGAGTTCAAATCGGGTGGCTTTGGATGTGACCGGGGAAGAGGTCGTTGATCCGCGAAGAGTCAAGATGTGAATGAGCTGTTCTAATGGGATGCCATGTGAGATGTTACAAGAGTGGTGAATTTGATTCGGTTGAACTATGAAGATTTTGAACGTGATCAAGGTGGAGGTCGTGTGTCCAGGAAAAGTCAATAAAGTTCAAGACTAAGACTGTTTTGATGGTGATTCGGCTACTGTAAATGAGTGATGTGAACAAACCGATTAAGGGGGTGAATATTGGGTTAATCGGGTTTGGTTCATGGGTCACAAGTTAACAGGTCAAATGGGTCATGGATTCAACGGGTCACGTATATGGAATTGATACATGTTGACTGAGTAAAATGGAAGTGGACGATGAGTTTGTTGCATTAAAATAGGAGTACGTGGACCTTTTCCCGTGGAGTTTTTTTTTGTGTTTAGTTTGTTATAAATAGGATTAGCATTATACAAGTTTAGTATTCACTTCTCTGTAATTCTTTTGGAGTGAATACACCAAAAGTTATCCACATAGTGTGTGTTGTGTGTGTGTGTTTCAAGGGCCTGAACCAACACTTTGGATCTTTATAAGTAGCATTTGAGCTCATTCAAAGATAACATGGTAACAAATTTGTTTCTTAGAAGTTTTTTGAACTGCTACAAATTTAAGGCAAATAAGCATCTCAACTTCTCCTGAAGTTGATTATACAAGCCCACAAGGCCGCAACATAATCTCAAAAATTAAATGCAGTTGGATCACGTGATGGATATGTTCTTGTGATATGCGCATGTCTTTCCATCCATTTTACCTCTTTATTCATGCTCCCCTCATTTGACAAACCGTTCCTTCATAATTAAATGCAGTTGGATGAACCGTGAGATCGGGAGGATCGCCGGGGAAGGATTTCTACTTGAGATTACGCGTCGGTGGAACTTCAGTCTTGATTTATGCAACCAGATCATGCAAGGTGGTACCTGATTTATTAGAAACTTTACAGCATGAAAACAGTAGGAAGTTGCCTCAAACTATAAGGGGGTGGGGGCGTCGGATAAAAGGCACGTCACACGCCGGGTGTTCTTCGGGTTTTGAGTTCTTCGGGTCGGGTTCTTCGGGTTCTCAGGTGTAGAAATTTAACGTGAATACCAAACCAAATAAATAATATTTAATTGATTTTTGAATTTTTGTTTTCGGGTTTTTCGGGTCGGTTTAATCGGTAATCGGATTTACACTAATCATTAAACATTAAATCATTTTTCATCTCAAATATTTATCTAAGAAGTATGTATTTGATCAAAATACATGTATAAGATTTCATATGTGTTATCAAATATAACTTTGTTTATTATCTTGATTGAAATATTTATACATATTTACATTCATTTTATTATGTATATTTAAATGTTTAGGGTTAATGGATTTAAATACCCACAACTATTAGGAATTGGCCGCTGCCACCCTCAAGCATCATCTTGGCGAATATAACTCCCAAATAAACACTTCGGTGTCTATATCACCTGCGGTTTGTCAGAACCCTAACGACGTTAACTTTCTGGTGATGTGGCACGCATACGTGTACAGGCCTCGCTTGTGTGGTAGCTGACGTGGTTAAGGCTGTGTAGAAAGTCTTATGCATGCCACACAAGCGAGGCCTATACATGTATGCGTGCCACATCATCAGAAAGTTAACGTTAGGGTTTTGACAAACGACGAGTGATACAGACACCGAAGTGTTTACTTGGGAGTTATATTCGCCAAAATGATACTTGGGGGTGGCAGCGGCCAATTCCCAATAGTTGGGAGTATTTAAATCCATTAACCCAAATGTTTATGGACGTTTTATTTTGAGTATTCTCAAAGTTTAAAGTATAAAAATTAAACCACAACAATGACATAAAATTTAGAAAACCTTATTTTCAAATCTTGTAAATTGTAGTTTAACACATGCTATATATAAATACACATACGCATGTATATAAATCTTGAAATTTTTAAAACTAACATTCAGGTTAATCGGGTTGGCCCGATTCTCACAAAGTCAACCCAAATACCGAACCATTTATGACTTAGAACAACAGGCTGATAAGATTTATACTAGAGAAATTTTCTATGACATTCAAGGTGAAATCTATTATGCCGTCAATGAGTGTATGTCTATGAGTTTTCAATCAGTTGATGATTATGCCAAATTCCTTATTAAAGAGATAAAACTGGATGTTCCTCACATATACGAGGTATTACTCTTTTTTTAAATATATTTTAATGTGCTGATTTACATTCAAATGAAACCACTAGTTATGTTTTTTTATGTTGAAATTTAAATTGTTTTTTAGGTGCTTTTCAAAGAAAAAGATATGGAAATTAAATGCAGTTGCAACAGGTATGAGCAGTATGGTCTGTTGTGATGGCTTTGTGGTGTGAATGACTTCCCAAAAAACTATATTATGAAAAGATGGACAAGAGATGTTGTTCCTAACAAGTCGATCCACTCTTTAGTTGATCGTTCCGGTCTCGGTGGCAATTTTGAGCGTGTTGACAAAATAGTTCGTGATGTCAAATATTGTATTGAGTATATTTTAAATCGACTTGTCACAGATGTAGACGAGTTATCTATTTACTATGATCAACTCAAGGAGATCAAGTGTAAGGTCGATTCTTCATTTGTTGCTTCTAAACCAATAAATAGGAATGAGAAATTTGCAAATTATGTTGGAAGCGATCAACCATCCTCTATCTCTGTTCGTGTACCTGTTGGAATTAAAAATAAAGGGTTCTCATAAACTTTTTAAGTTTTTAGAAGAGCTAGCCACTTCTCGCAGCGGGAAAAAAACAAGAGCTGTTCTGGATGTAAAAAGAGGACATAATATTCGTAATTGTTCCAAGTACCAAGATGGCGGTGCTGTTTGTTCGAACGAGGATGCGAATGGACATGTTTCTGAGTTATAAATACTTATGTTTCTTTCTTTTTCTACCTACTATTCCAACAATATTGTTTTTTTAATTGGAGATTTCTAGTACATGTACTATTTTTACTTTTCGCCATTCAGTAAATTCATGTGTTGTTTTCATTATCATCATTCATTGCATATGTTTTATAGGTATACCTTTTTATGTCCGATGTTGTGTTGTTACAAGTCATAATACAATTACGAACGTTATTTTTATATGACTTGTATTTTATTGAAGAAATTCAAAATAATTCTAAATGAGAATTTTCTGCTATAATAGAAATTAACTTATATTCAAACTAATTTCAACAAAGTGATACACTAATTTTACCTTATATTTTTCAACAGGCACAATAGAATCAAACAGTACCTTATATTTTTCTAAAACAGTACAATGTACATTAAACAGTACTTTTGTAACATTTTCACACTACATAATGTTTGACTATATTAATACATTAAACATTGTTTGAATATACAAATACATAAAACAGTACACTAATTAAAACCTAAAACAATACAATTTACCAACAATAATTCATGCAAACAAACTAACATGTCGAAAGATAGCATATTCTATCACAAAATAAGAAGCTTTCAGTTACATATGTGCTGTTATTAAAGCATTTCAAACTAAAAAACATAGTTAACTACATTGCAAATTATCCATACATGAAACATGTCCTGCTTTAACCTTCACATGAACAAACACATTTAGTCTATAGATTTCTTTGCTCTTTCCTTTATTCTTTCATGAGCTTTTAGCTTGATAAACATGATTGCATACCATGTTTTCCTCTAGATCAGCAAGTGTTTTGGTTGTATTAAACATGATTGCCGGGATTCTTTTTTCCCTTGGATTTCTTCGATTATAGTCATCATGAGCATAGACCAACTGTGTAAGGGTTTAAAATAGTGTTATTATATTTCATACATCAAAAGACTAACTATTAAATGTACTTTTTTGATAACATACCATAAGAAATGTGAGAGGTACATTGTAATGTTGTGTTTCATTCCACTTTTCCACCGTTCTGTTTAAGCATTTGATGACATAACTTCACCAATTCCATTTTTTTGCTTTTATTTCCTCTTCTTTCAATGATGTAAGGAACTTCATATTTATTTTTGCACCTTGTCTTGTTTCTACCATTATGCTATTAAATATTACCAAAAAGTTCATCTTAAACAGCCTTTCCGTACCACAAGATTTTATTATTTCATTAACCTCTGTGATCGGCACCAATCCAACTTCCTTACCAAATTGTCTCTTCCATTCTGCAACAGTTTCGTCCATCTCTTTAGGCTTTAGTAACTCTTTCAGTTCCTTTTTTTCCCATAGGAATTCTAAGAACTTCATGTACTAGTGTTGGTATTATCTTTATGGCATGCGTTCCAAGATTTAATGTGTTGGCATTTTGCATGTATGATCATAGTTTGATACTAACCAGTGTCCTAGACATGTTGATAATCTCTTTATGTTGAACGATCTTATAACTAAAAATCCCATCTCATCGATCACTTTAAGCTGTTCTGGGGTTAACATTTTGACGAGCTTGCCCATACTTAGAGGTGAGTTTCTTAATCGAATTCTCCTTCCGCTGAACTGTACAAAATCTTTGGTTGATTGAATACTTTGCATTTCTCCTCTTGATGACGTTTCTCTTATTATTACTTTATTACAGACGAATGGATTTTCAAAATCATCATCTGAGCATTCTTGTTGGAGAGGTTTTCCTACTACTATAGCTAAAACAAAACATACATGAAAAAAAATTCAGTTATATGCTATACAAATATATACCCTAAAACAGGTAATTTCAACATACAAATCATTTAATGTTTGAGATAATTAGCACAAATTATATGCATACACTGATTTCATTGTAAAGTAGCACATATCATAAAAACATTTCTCTTATCATTAATCTATTTGACATTTTAATTAAGAAAATAAGTGTGTTTTCCATTTTATACATAATAGAGAGATAGCAGTTCATGCATTTCAATTTTGGTAAACCAGCACACAATATACAATCGCAGTACACAATGTGCATTTTCAATTTTGGTAAACAAGCACACAATATACAATAGAAACTACGATTTCATGAAAATAATAATTCAAAAAAGCAGTACATTGATCGTATGCATAACTCATACAAAAAAATTTCTAGGTTTTTCGCATTTGGTAGTTGAAATCAGTGATGTCGTCATCATCAAATTAAACAAATTACGAGACATACCTTTGATGTTCATAACCGATTTCGCTGCTATTTGATTAGTTTTTCTTGAATCACTCCTTGTCTGAACTCAACAACTACGATGACGCCAACAACAACGACGACAACAACAACGACATCAACAAGAACAACGACGACAACAACAATAACAACTATGACCACAACAAAGACGACGACAAGGACAACAACGACCATAACAATGACGACAACAACAAAGATGACAACAATAACAACGACGACGACAAAAACGACGGCAACAACAACGACTAGAACAACGACAACAACGACCACAACAAAGACGACGGCAACGACAACAACGACCACAACAATGACGACAACAACAAAGACGACGACGACAACAACGACAACAACTACGACGACAACAACTACAACGACAACAATGACGACGAGAACAACGACGACCACAACAACAACGATGACGACAACGACAACAACTACAACGGCAACAACGACGACAACAACGACGACAACAACAACGATGACCACAACAACGATGACCCCGAAAACGATGACAAAAACGACGACGACGACAACAACGAAGACAACAACAACGACGATGACCGCAACTACGTTGACAAAAACAACGACCACAACAACGACGACGACAAGAACGAAGACAACAACGATGACGACGACAAAAACAATGACGACAACAACGACGACGACGACAACTAAGTGACAACAACAACGACCAAACCAACGACGACGACAAGAACGACGACAATAAAGACGACGACTACAACTACGACGACTACAACTACGACGACAACAACAACAACGACAACGACCACAACGACGATGACGATGACAACTACGATGACGACAACAACGACGACAACAACAACGACGACAACAACAACAACGAGAACAACGACGACGAGAATGACTACAACGACCAAAACAAAGACGACAACAACGACAACAACTACAACGGCAACGACGACGGCGACAACAACGACGACGACGACAACTACGATAACAACAACGACCACAACAACGACGACGACAACGACGATGACAACAACGACCACAACAACGACGACAACAACAATGACCACAACAACGAACGACGACGACAACTACGACGACAACACAACGACCACAACAAATACGACGACGACAACTACGATGACGCCAACAACAACGACATCAACAAGAACAAGTACGACCTCTGCAAAGACGACGACAAGGACAACAACGACCATAACAATGACGACAACAACAAAGATGACAACAATAACAACGACGACGACAACAACGGCAACAACAACGACTAGAACAACGACTACAACGACAACAACAACCACAACAAAGACGACGGCAACGACAACAACGACCACAACAATGACGACAACAACAAAGACGACGACGACAACAACGACAACAACTACGATGACGACAACTACAACGACAACAATGACGACGAGAACAACGACGACCACAACAACAACGACGACGACAACGACAACAGCTACAACGACGACGACAACAACGACTACCACAACAACGATGACCCCGACAACGACGACGAAAATGACAACAACAACAACGACGACGACAAGAACGAAGACAACAACGATGACGGCGACAAAAACAACGATGACAGCAACAACGACGACGACAACTAAGTGACAACAACCACGACCAAACCAACGACGACGACAAGAATGACGACAACAAAGTCGATGACTACAACAACAACGATGACGACGACGACAACTACGATGACGACAACAACGACGACAACAACAACTAAGACAACGACAATGACAACAACGACCACAATAATGACGACGACAATGACAACAACGACCACAACAAATGAGAACGACAACAAAGACGATGACAACAACAACGACGAGAACGACTACAACGACAACGACCACAACAAAGATGACGACAAGGACAACAACGATCACAACAAAGATGACAACAACAAAGACGACAACAACAACAACGATAACAACAACGACGACGACGACAACAACGACGAGGACAACGACGGCAACAACAATGACGAGAACGACTACAACGAGAACGATAACAACGACCACAACAAAGACGACGACAATGACTACAACGACCACAACAACGAACGACGACAACAACGACGGCAACAACAATGACGAGAACGACTACAACGACAACGATAACAACGACCACAACAAAGACGACGACAATGACTACAACGACCACAACAAAGACAACAACAACAAAGAAGACAACAACAACAAGGACAACAACAACAACGACGACAACAACAAAGACGATGACAACAACAATGACAACAATAACAACGACGACAAGAACAACGACGACAAGAACAACGACGAGAACAACGACGGCAACTACAAGGACGAGAACAACGACTACAACGACCACAACAAACACGACGACAACGAAAACAGCAACCACAACAACGACGACAACGACAACAACGACAACAACAACAACGACCACAACAACACGACTAGAGCAATGATGATGAGAACGACAATGACAACAACGAGAACAACTACAATGACGAAAACGACAACGACAAAAATGACGATGGGAACAACGATGACGACAACAACGACGACGATGGCCACTACAACGACAACAAAGACGACGAGAACAACGACGACCACAACAACGACGAGAACAACGACAACAGCTACAACGGCAATGACGATGACGGCAACAACTACAACGGCAACGACGACGACGACAACAACAACGACCACAACAACGACGACGACGACAACTACGACGACAACAACAACGACCACAACAACGACGACGACGACAACTACGATTACGCCAACAAAAACGACGACAACAACGACATCAACAAGAACAACGAGAACAATGACGATAACAACAACGGCAACTACGACCACAGCAAAGACGACGACAAGGACAACGACCATAACAATGACGACAACAACAAAGACGACAACAATAACAACGACGATGACAACAGCGACGGCAACAACAACGACTAGAACAACGACTACAATGACAACAACGACGACAACAAAGACGACAACAACAAATATGACGACGATAACAACATCGACGACAAAAACTACAATGAGAACAATGATGACGAGAACAACGACGACAACAACAACGACGACCACAACGACGACGACAACTACAACGGCAACAACGACGACAACGACGAGGACAACAACGGCGACAAAAACGGCGACGACGACAATAACGACGACGACAACAACGACGACGACCGCAACTACGTTGACAACAACAACGACCACAACAACGACGATGACAAGAACGAAGACAACAACGATGACGACGACAAAAACAAGGACGACGACGACAACTAAGTAACAACAACAACGACCAAATCAACGACGACGACAAAGACGACTACTGCAACTACGACGACAACTACAAGGACAACAACGACAACGACCACAACAACGACGATGACGACAACTACCACGACAACAACAACGACAACGAGAACAACGACGATGAGAACAACGACGAAAATGACTACAACGACCACAACAAAGACGACGACAACGACAAAGACGACGACAACAACAACGACAACAACAACAACGACGAGAATGACTACAATGACAACGACAACAACGACCACAACAAAGACGACGACAATGACAATAACGACCACAATAAAGATTACAAAAACAAAGACGACGACAATAACAACCATAACAACAAAAACGACGACAACAACAACGAAGAGAACAACGACGGCAACAACAACGACGAGAACGACTACAAAGACAACGACAACAACGACCACAATAAAGACGAAGACAATGACTACAAAGACCACAACAACGCCGACAACAACAAAGACGACGACAACAACAATGACAACAACAAAGACGACGACAACAACGACGAGAACAATGACGGCAACAACAACGGCAAGAACAATGACGGCAACAACAACGACGAGAACGACGACTACAACGACAACAAAGACGACGACAACGACAACAACGACCACAACAATGACGACAACAACAAAGACGATGGCGACAACAACCGCAACAACAACGATGACAACAACGACCACAACAATGACGACAACAACAAAGACAACGACGACAACGACCACGACAATGACGACAACAACAAAGACGATGACGACAACGACAACAACAACGACGACGAGAATAACGACGGCAACAACAACGACGAGAACAACTACAACGACAACAACGACCACAACAAAGACGACAATAATAACAACAACGGCCACAACAATGACGACTACAACAAAAACGACGACAACAACAACGATGCCAACAACAACGATGAGAACAACGACGGCAACAACAACGAAGAGAACAACTACTATGAGGACAACGACAACAACGACCACAACAATGACGACAACAACAAAGAGGACGACGAGAACAACGACTATAACGACCACGACAACAACGACCACAACAATGACGACAACAACAAAGACGACGACGAGAACAACGATGGCAACAACAATGACGAGAACAACAACGGCAACAACAACGACGGGAACGACTACAACGACCACAACTAAGACGACGACAATGACAACAACGACCACAACAATGACGACAACAACAAAGATGACGATAACAACAACGACAACAACAACAACGACGCCAACAAAAACGACGACAACAACGACGAAAACAACGACTACAACTACAACGACCACAACAAAAGACTACGACTACGACAACGACGACAACAACAAAGACGAGAACAGTGACGGCGACGACAACAACGACAACGACCACAACAAAGACGACGACAACGACAACAACGACAACAACAATGATGACAACAACAAAGACGACGACGACAACAATGACAACAACAACTACGACGGTGTCAACTACAACGACAATAATAACGACGAGAACAACGACGGCAACAACAACGACTAGAACAACGACGACGAGAACGACGATGACAACAACTACAACAACGACAACGACAACAACTACGACGACGAGAACAACGATGACGATGACAACTACAATGACAACAAAGACGACAAGAGCAACGACGACGAGAACGACAACGACAACAACGACAACGACAACAACGACCACAGCAACGAAGACGACGACAACAACGACAACAACTACGACGACGACAACTACAACGACAACAATGACGACGAGAACAAAAACGACGACGACAACGACGACCACAACAACAACGACGAAAACAACGACGACGACAACGACAACAAGTACAACGATGACAACAAAAACCACGACGACAACAAAAACCACGACAACGATGACAACAACGACGACAACAACAATGACGACGACCATAACTACGTTGACAACAACAACGACCACAACAATGATAACGACAAGAACGAAGACAACAACGATGACGACAATGATGACAACTACGATGACGACAGCAACAACGACGTCAACAACAACAACGAGAACAACGAATGACGGGAACAATGACGAGAATGACTACAACGACCACAACAAAGACGACGACAATGACAACAATGACTACGACAATGACAACAACGACCACAACAAATGAGGACAACAACAAAGACGACGATAACAACAATGACATCAACAACAACAACGACGAGAACGACTACAACGACAACGACCCCAACAAAGACGACGACAATGACAACAACGAGCACAACAAAGATGACAACAACAAAGACGACGACAACAACAAAGATAACAAGAACAACGACGACAGCAACAACGACGAGAACATCGACGGCAAGAACGACGACGAGAACTACTATAACGACAAGGACAACAACGACAGCTACAAAGACGACGACAATGGCTACAACGACCACAACAACAACGACAACAACAAAGATGACGACAACAACAATGACGACAACAACAATGACAACAACAACAACGACGACGACGACAACTACGATGACGCCAACAACAACGACGACAACAATAACGACATCAACAAGAATAACGAGAACAACGACGACAACAACAACCACAACAAAGACGATGACAACGACGACCACAACAACGTTGTCCACAACAACGACGATGACCGCAACTATGTTGACAACAACAACTACCACAACAACGACAACGAGAAGAACGAAGACAACAACGATGACGACGACAAAAACGACGACGACAACAATGACGATGACGGCAACTAAGTGACAACAACAACGACCAATCCAACTACAACGACAACAACGACGACGGCTACAACTAAGACGACAACAACAACAACAATGACCACAACAACGACGACAACGACAACTACGACGACGACAACAACGACGACAACAATAACGACGACGACAACAACAACAAAGACGTCAACAACAACCACGAGAACAACGACGACGAGAACAAAGACGACGAAAACGACAACACCTACAACGGCAACAACTATGACGACAACAACAACAACGACAACGACCACAACAACGACGACGACGACAACTACGATGACTACAACAACAACAAAGACGATGACTACAACAACTACAACAACTACGACAAGGACAACTACAACGACAACAATGACGGCGAGAACAACGACGACCACAACAACAACGTTGACGGCAACGACAACAACTACAACGGCAACAACGACGACAACAACAACGACGACGACAACAACTACGACGACAAAAACGACGATGATGACAACAACAACGACGAGGACCACAACTACGTTGACAACAACAACGACCACAACAACGATGACGACGACAACGACAACTAAATGACAACAACAACGACCAAACCAACGATGACGACAACAAAGTCGACGACAACAACAACGATGACAACAACAACAACGACGACAACTACAACACCTACAACTGCAACAACGACGACAACAACAACTACGACGACGACAACAACGACGAACACAACAATGATGACCACAACAACGACGACAAAAACGAAGACGACGACAACAACGACAACAACAACGACGACGACAACAACAACGACGGCAACAACGACTAGAACAACGACAACAACGAGCACAACAAAGACGATGACGACAACAACAACAACAACGACGACGGCAAAAACAACGACGAGAATAACGATGACAACAACAACGACGAGAATGACTACAACGACAACGACCAAAACATAGATGACGACGATGACAACAACGACCACAACAATGACACCAACAACAAAAACGACGACAACAACAACGACACCAACAACAACGACGGCAACAATAACGAGGAGAACAACGACTATGACGACAACAACGAGAAAGACAAGAACGACCACGACAAAGACGACGACAACGACAATGACGACAACAACAAAGACGACGACGACAACAACAAAGACGACGACGACAACAACGACGGCAACAACAAC
Organism: Flaveria robusta; assembly: GCA_025506415.1. Classification (NCBI taxonomy): domain Eukaryota; kingdom Viridiplantae; phylum Streptophyta; class Magnoliopsida; order Asterales; family Asteraceae; genus Flaveria; species Flaveria robusta. The sequence continues at coordinate 28,841,540 of CM046472.1, forward strand.
GACGAGAATGACTACAACGACAACGACTACAACGACCACAACAAAGACGACGACAATGACAACAACAGCCATAACAATGACCACAACAACAACGACAACAACAACAACGACTACAACGACAACTACAACCACAACAAAGACGATGGCAACGACAACAACAACCACAACAAAGACGACGGCAACGACAACAACAACCACAACAATGACGACAACGACGAGAACAATGACGGCAACAACAAAGACGAGATCAACGACTACGACTACAACAACGACAATGACCACAACAAAGACGACGACAACGACAACATCGACCACAACAATGACGACAACAACAAAGACGATGACGACAACAACGACAACAACAACTACAACGATGACAACTACAACGACAATAATAACGACGAGAACAACAACGACGACCACAACAACGACGACGACGACGACGACAACTACGACGACAACAACAACGACCACAACAACAACAACGACGAGAACAACGACAACTACGACCAAAACAAAGACGACGACAAGGACTACAACGACCATAACAACGACGACAACAACAAAGACGACAACAATAACAACAATGGCGACAATAACGACGGCAACAACAATGACCACAACAAAGACGACGACAACGACAACAACGACTACAACAAAGACGACGAGAACGACAACAACGCCAACAACAAAGACGACAACAACAAAGACGACGATGATGACTAATTGACAACAACAACGACCAAACCAACGACGACGACAAAAAAGACGACGACTACAACTACGACGACAACAACAACGACGACGAAGACAACGACGACGACGACAACTACGACCACAACAATGACGACAACAACAAAGATGACGGCGACAACAACGACAACAACTACTACGACGATGACTACTACAGCGACAATAATAACGACGAGAACAACAACGACGACCACAACAACAACGACTAGAACAACGACGAGGAGAACAATGAGGACAACAACAACAACGACGACAACAACAACGACCACAACTAGAACAACGACGACGAGAACGATGATGACAACAACGACAACAACTACGATGACGACAACAAGGACGACGGGAACAACGATGACCACAACAACGACGACGACGAGGACAACAATGACCACAACGACGACGAGAATAACGACAACAACTACAACGGCAACTACGACGATGACAACAACGACGACGACGACAACAACCACAACCACAACAATGACGACGACGACAACTACGATGACGCCAACAACAACGACGATAACAACAACGACATCTACAAGAACAACGAGAACAACGACGACAACAACAACGACGAGAACAACGACCACAACAAAGACGACGACAACGACCACAACAAAGACGACGACAACGACAACAACGGCCACAACAATGACGACAACAACAAAGACGATGATGACAACTAAGTGACAAAAACAACGACCAAGCCAACGACGACAACAACAAAGACGACGACTACAACTACGACGACAACAACAACGACGACAACAACAACGACGACAACAACGACAACGACCACAACAACGACGACGATGACAACTACGACGAAGACAATAACGACGACGACGACAACAACAACAAAGACGTCAACAACAACGACGAGAACAACGATGACGAGAACAAAGACAACGACAGCGACAACACCTACAACGGCAACAACTATGACAACAACAACTACGACGACGAAAATGATGACGACAACAACAACAACAACAACGAGAGCAACGACGACGAGAACAAAGACGACAACAACAAAGACGATGACGACAACAACGACGACGACGACAACTACAACGACAACAATGACGACAAGAACAACGACGACGACAACAACGACGACGACCGCAACTACATTGACAACAACAAGGACCACAACATCGACGACGACAAGAACGAAGGCAACAACGATGACGACAACAAAAACAACGAAGACAACAACAACGACGACGACAACAAAGTGACAACAACAACAACTACCAAAACAAAGACGATGACAACAAAGACGACGACAACAACGACAACGACCACAACAACGACAACAACCACAACAACGACGACGACGACAACTACGATGACGACAACAACGACAACAACGACAACGAGAACGTCAACAACAACAACGAGAACAACGACGACGAGAATGACTACAACAACCACAACAAAGACGACGACAATGACAACAACGACCACAACAAGGACAACGACAATGATAACAACGACCTCAACAAATGAGGACGATAACAACAACGACGACAACAACAACGACGAGAATGACTACAACGACAACGACCACAACCAAGACGTCGACAAGGACAACAACGACCACAACAAAGATGACAACAACAAAGATAACAAAAACAACGACGGCAACAACAACGACGAGAACGACCACAACGACAAGGACAACAACGACAACAATAAAGACGATGACAATGACTACAACGACCACAACAACAACGACAACAACAAAGACGATGACAACAACAAAGAGGACGACAACAACAATGACAACAACAACAGGGATGACAACAACGACGACAAGAACAACGGCGGCAACAACAACGATGAGAACAACGACTACAACGACAACAACGACCACAACAAAGACGACGACAACGACAAGAATGACCACAATAATGACTACAACAACAAAGACGACGACAACAACAACGACGACGAGAACAACGACAACAACGAGCACAACAATGACGACAACAACAAAGACGACGACGACAACAACGACGAGAACGACTACAAGTACAACGACAACAACGGCCAAAGTACAGATGACGACAATGACGACAACAACAAAAACAACGACGACAACAACAAAAACAACGACGACAACAACAACGACGACAACAACGAAAGCAACAACAACGAAGAGAACAAAGACTATGACGACAACAACGACAACGACAATAACGACCACAACAAAGACGACGACAACGACAACAACGACCACAACAATGAAGACAACAGCAAAGACGACGAAGAGAACAACAACGGCAACAACAATGACGAGAACAATGACGACGAGAACGACGACAATGACAACAACGACCACAACAATGACGACAACAACAACGACTACAACAACAACGATGCCAACAAAAACGACTAGAACAACGACTTCAACGACAACAACGACCACAACAAAGACGACGGCAACGACAACAACAACCACAACAACGACGACAACGACAACAACAACAACAACGACGAGAACAATGACGGCAACAACAAAGATGAGAACAACGACTACGACGACAACAACGACAACGACCAAAACAAAGCCGACGACAATGACAACGACCACAACAATGATGACAACAACAAAGACGACGACGACAACAACAACTACGACGATGACAACTACAAAGACAATAATAACGACGACAACAACGACGACGAGAACGACGACGACAACAATGACAATAACTACAACGGCAACGACAAAGATGACAACAATGACGACGACGACAACTACGATGATGACAACTACGACGACAACAACAACGACCCCAACAACGACGACGACGACGACAGCTACGATGACGCCTACAAAAACAACGACATCAACAAGAACAACGAGAACAACGTCGACAACAACAACGATGAGGACAACGACAACTACGACCACAACAAAGACGACGACAAGGACAACAACGGCCATAGCAATGACGACAACAACAACAACCACAACAAAGACGACGACAACGACAACAACGACCACAATAATGACGACAACAACAAAGACGACAACAACATAGACGATGATGACAACTAAGTGTCAACAACAACGACCAATCCAACGACGACGAGAACAAAGACGACAACTACAACAACGACGATAACAACGACAACGACGACAACAATGACGACGACGACAACAACGACGACGACAACGACGACGACGACAACAACGACCACAACAACAACGACGACGACGACGACAACTACGACGACAAAAACAACGACCACAACAGCGACGACGACGAAGACTACTACGATGACGCCAACAACAACGAAGACAACAACAACGACGAGAACAACGACTACAACAACAACGACAACTACGACCACAACAAAGACGACTACAAGGACTACAACGACCATAACAATGACGACAACAATAACAATAATGACGACAACAACGACAGCAACAACAACGACCACAACAAAGACGACGACAACGACAACAACAAAGACGACGATGACAACTAATTGACAACAACAACGACCAAACCAACGACGACGACAACAAAGACGAGGACTGCAACTACGACGACAACAACAACGACGGCAACTACGACGACGACGACAACTACGACGACGACAACAACGACGACGACAACGACGACGATGACGACAACTACGACGACGACAACTACGACGACGACAATAACGACGACGACAACAACGACCACAACAATGACGACAACAACAAAGATGATGGCGATAACAACGACAACAACAACTACGATGATGACTACTACAACGACAATAATAACGACGAGAACAACAACGACGACAACAACGACGACCACAACAACAACAACTAGAACAACGACGACGAGAACGATGACGACTACAATGACCACAACGACGACGACGACAACGACAACAACTACAACGGCAACGACGACGATGACAAAAACGATGACGACTACAACTACGACGACAACAACTACGACGACGACAACAACAACGACGACGACGACAACTACGATGACCCCGACAACAACGACGACAACAACAATGACATCAACAAGAACAACGAGAACAATGACGACAACAACAACGACGAGAACAACGACTACAACCACAACGACAACTACGACCACAACAAATACGACCACAAGGACAACAACGACCATAACAATGACGACAACAACAAAGACGACAACTATAACAACAATGACTACAACAACGACGGCAACAACAATGACTAGAACAACGACAACAACGACCACAACAATGACGACAACAACAAGGACAACAATGACAACTAAGTGACAACAACAACGACTAAACCGACGACGACGACAACAAAGACGACGACTACAACTACGACGACAACAACAACGACGACAACAACGACAACGACCACAACAACGAAGTTGACGACAACTACGACGACGACGACGACGACGACAACGAGAACAAAGACGATGACGACAAGAACGACAACAACTATGACGACGACAACTACAACGACAACAGTGACGACAAGAACAACGACGACGACAAGGACAACAACGGCCATAGCAATGACGAATACAACAACAACCACAACAAAGACGACGACAACGACAACAACGACCACAATAATGACGACAACAACAAAGACGACAACAACATAGACGATGATGACAACTAAGTGTCAACAACAACGACCAATCCAACGACGACGAGAACAAAGACAACAACTACAACAACGACGACCATAACGACAACGACGACAACAATGACGACGACGACAACGACGGCGACAACAACGACGACGACAACGACGACGACGACAACAACGACCACAACAACAACGACGACGACGACGACAACTACGACGACAACTACGACGACAAAAACAACGACCACCACAGCGACGACGACGACGACTACTACGATGACGCCAACAAGAACGAAGACAACAACAACGACGAGAACAACGACTACAACAACAACGACAACTACGACCACAACAATGACGACAACAACGACAGCAACAACAACGACCACAACAAAGAAGACGACAACGACAACAACAAAGACGACGATGACAACTAATTGACAACAACAACGACCAAACCAACGACGACGACAACAAAGACGACGACTACAACTACGACGACAACAACAACGACGACAACAACAACGACGACAACTACGACGACGACGACAACTACGACGACGACAACAACGACGACGACAACGACGACGATGACGATAACTACGACGACGACAATAACGACGACGACAACAACGACCACAACAATGACGAAAACAACAAAGACGATGGCGATAACAACGACAACAACAACTACGACGATGACTACTACAACGACAATAATAACGACAAGAACAACAACGACGACCACAACAACAACAACTAGAACAACGATGACGAGAACGATGACGACTACAATGACCACAACGACGACGACGACAACAACAATGACATCAACAAGAACAATGAGAACAACGACGACAACAACAACGACGAGAACAACGACGACAACCACAACGACAACTACGACCACAACAAATACGACCACAAGGACAACAACGACCATAACAATGACGACAACAACAAAGACGACAACTATAACAACAATGACTACAACAACGACGGCAACAACAATGACTAGAACAACGACAACAACGACCACAACAATGATGACAACAACAAGGACGACAATGACAACTAAGTGACAACAACAACGACTAAACCAACGACGACGACAAGAAAGACGACGACTACAACTACGACGACAACAACAACGACGACAACAACGACAACGACCACAACAACGACGTTGACGACAACTACGACGACGACGACGACAATAACGACAACGAGAACAAAGACGATGATGACAAGAACGACAACAACTATGACGACGACAACTACAACGACAACAGTGACGACAAGAACAACGACGACGACAATGACAACAACTACAACGGCAACAACGACGACAACGACGACGCCAACAAAAACGACGACGACGACAACAACGACGAAAACAACAACGACGACGACCGCAACTACATTGACAACAACAACGATGACGACAAGAACGAAGGCAACAACGATGACGACAAGAACGAAGGCAACAACGACAACAACAACGACGACGACAACAAAGTGACAACAACAACAACGACCAAAACAAAGACGACGACAACGACGACAACAAAGACGACGACAACTGCGACGACGATAACAACAATGACGACGACCACAACAATGACAAAGACCACAACAACGAGGACGACCACAACTACGATGACGACAAAAACGACAACAACAACAACGACGTCAACAACAACAACAAGAACAACGACGGCGAGAATGACTACAATGACCACAACAATGACGACGACAATGACAACAACGACCACAACAAATGGGGACAACAACAAAGATGACGATAGGGTTTAGGGTTTGGGGTTTGGGGTTTGGGGTTAGGGTTTTGGGGTTTGGGGTTTGGGGTTTGGGGTT